>JACXSL010001579.1:0-25000 GCA_019514585.1 Dendrobium officinale
AGAGCAGATGGAGTTATAGATACGATTAGCCATGGAGGATAGCGGGTTTTCACCTACGCACCTCGATGGATAATAATATCTATAACCCTAAATTCACGAGATTTCCCCCATTCGATACATCAGCTCGAATGAGGTTTATTTGATTGTGGGGATCGGTTTCCTACGGGCGCAAGCCCCCGTAGTTAATTACATCCTAAGCCTTGACTTAGGAAAACTCTCGATTAAGGATGTTAGATTATCTTCTTGAATGGGTTTTAGTGCAAGGGATTTCTAGGTTTTCCTAATCAAAGGGGAATGTCCCAACTTGGCTCGATCAGTCATGCAAGGTTCAATCAACATCCGGCCGGCTAAGAGAAGTGAAAACTGGAGAAAAAGAAGAGAGGCGAAGCATCTCAAACAAGCACGAGAGAAAGAAGGAAGTGGCGTCATCTGTGTGACGCAGATGAGTAGGGTTTTTAGTCTCCGGAAGAATGGAGAACTTACCCACCAATAAGGTGTATAGTGGTACACCTGTACCACTCACCTTTAGATCCTAAATCTACAAAAGATGTAGTGTTGCACACACAACACTAACATCTACGACCTAACTAATGCAATCTGGACTTACTCCTTGTCTGACAAAGGAAGCCAGCTAAAACCACCTAATCGTATAAAATCCATGCTGTCCAGTCTGTATGAAAGATGGGAGGGTAGTTTAGACGCTGAAATTTGGGATCGACAAACTAGAGAAATTCCTAATTGATCCCACACTTATGAGTGGTATAATGCTCCTAAAACTAATGCAATTAAATCTTAATTTTAATTAGTTACTAATGCAATTTATGCTGGTTAAAGTCTCCAAATCAGATATGTATGAATTTTAAAAAAGGGCTTTATAAAATAATTTTTGAATGACTAAATTTTCCCAGGTCCGGCACTTCATCCTCATAGGCCAGATTATCCGGACTCTACCCGCAGGCGGGGAAATTTGTCTAGGAGGTGAGAGAATGCATGTATGCCACCCCGGACGATTCCGGCTATTCCCTAGAGTCGTTATGTTTATATGTGAGTTAATCTTAAATTTTATTAAATAATTACAAGTAGAAAAATTTTATTCCTAAAGAGCCTAACGGTCAGACACAAGCACATGCAAAAAGAAACCTATGAAAAGCATGCTGGTTCTATTGCGCAAACAAAGTAAGTAAATCACAACACAGAAACAAAATCCCACGAAAAAGAGTGTCCGTGGCAAGTGCCATACAATATTACATCTCAAAGTACAGTAAGTAATGGTGGCCGGGCTCCACCGACAACAACCCGGGAACGACGCAAATCTTAAAATAAGGCATTTTTTATACTTCTTCAGTCTTCTTCTTCTCTTCCTTGATTCGTCTTTGGATCGTCTTCGATCTCTTCGGGCTCCTCGTAGTGACTCTCCCAAAAGGATATCCAAATGAAAAAGGAAACCCCCTGTAGGGGTTTACTTTTCCCTTTGGACTCCTCGTAGTGAGTGCTCCAAAAAGATATCCAAATGAAAAAGGAAACCCCCCTGTAGGGGTTTACTTTTCCCTTTGGATTCCTTTCTCCTTAAAAATGCCTTATTTTAAATTTTCACAACATTTACTATCAAATACATGACACTATAAAAACAAAAATCTAGACTTTCCTGCAGGGGTTATCCTAAGCAGTTATAATAAAAATTTCATCCAAGCAGTTATATATGTGAATTAAAATGCGCACATCAATCACTTGGCCGTGCTCTGATTATTGGGGGCTAAGCAGCTGAAGCAGGTACCTAAAGCAGTTATATATTATTTATTAATTTTAGCCCCCTTTAGCAGCATTATATGAGCACGGCCACCTGCAAGAAGACATCATTAGTATCAAAGAACGTACCTAACCTATGGGTATTCTAACGTCACAGCAACAGTGCAGAAAAGAAGACTAGAAAAAGTAGTACAGAAACAACACAGCAGAAAAGCTACAACAAGTAGCAAAAAGAACAACCAGCACACAGGTCACATGCAAAGCGTCACAACAAAGTACAGAAAAGTAAAGCAAAACAACAGCCTAACCTAAAGCTAATAGTCGTGCCCTATCAAACTCATCTAAGTGTGTGTAGGCCGTGTGGTTTTGGTAGATCCTAAATAGGATAATTTAGTTAGAGTTGTATGTATTTTTATTTGTTTGTTGAAAGGGGCAAGGGAGAGATTTTGGTTAAAGTTCAAATATTAATATTTTAGGATTGATTTTAGGATATTTTATTTTTAATATTTAATTAACTATCACCTTTGTTTCACACCGAGGCCGTGAGGTTTATTTCACCCTCCTTGGGGCTAACTTAATAGCCTCGTAGGCCTGGGTTACCCAGTGATAATTAACTTTGTTATTATTATTTTAGTTTGTTATTAAAAGAAAAAGAAAAGATGTATTAAATATTTTATTAATCAAATTGGTTAATGGGTTTTTAGAAGTTATTCTAAAGTTTGATATTTAGAAGTGTATTATCCTAATGAATTTTAGATTAAGATTTCATCTCCTAATTAAATCTACATTTTTTTAAATTTTAGGATTGGTTAAGAGTTGGTTATAAAATTAGTTGAATTGAATTTAGGTTTATAATTTAGACTTTAGAATTCAATAATTATGAATGTTAATGTTAACTTGATTAAGAATTAAATATTTTAATAGATTTTAAGAATTAGATTAAAATTAGTTGGTTGATTATTAGTGAATTAAAAGAAAGCCAAACCTAGGAAAACGTGTCACTAAGTTTAAGTTTTAATGTCTCTACCCTATAGGGAGCATGCATCCTAGGTCTATATTTTCTAAGACTCGGTCCTTAATTTTTGTCCTTAAGTGTCGCTAATGTTGTTGGGCTAAAAATAGTGTTCTCTAATTCCTAAGACTTCTATACGGATGTCACAGGGTTTGAGGTTCTAAAAGAAAAGTAAAAGCAATCTTAAATATAATTGAAGTTTCTAAAATTCCCTAAGGGTGGGAGTCGTACAATCGATCTAGGCCCCTAAAGGTTTTCTAAGTTTTTTTAGAAAGCTTACAGCACCGGGGGCTATGACCCGGTGGTTCCGCCCGTAGCACCCCTACTAGATGAGTAGGGACGACTGACGCTTGGATCCGGTTGTCCTAGCTCCAGCTCCAAATGCTCCTTATCCATTGCTTTCCAAAAGGTACCTCGCAACGCAAAAGGAAGACAGGTATTAGAGCAATTCTATAAGCAGTTAATGAAAGAATGGAATTGCAAGAAAAGAAAAAGAACATACCTTTTAGTTACTTGTTGGGCTACTTGTTCTTTGTGTTCTCCTTATTTTGCAAGCATGTGGCACCAAAAACATAAAAGAAACGGCGGAGAAAACTAACGAAAAATCGAATACAAAAAGGGGTGTAGGCATTGTTGTTATTGGACACACTTCGTAGAAGTCAAGTGCATCCTATTATATCAACAATGCCCTTTGTTGTTCTCACTCCCGAACAAAACACTTAATACGTTTGGGACCTCTACTCACAACCTACTACAAACAAAGCTTAAAACAACTAAGGGAAAAAGACTTTTAAAGCTAAACTTAGAGCTAGACTCTATCTATTTTGCACTGATTCCAAAATTCTATACCTTTAGAGACTAACATTCAAGAAAGAATCCAAAGGAGTAAGGACTGTCTTGCTCCAAAGAGGACACTAAGGACTTCTAACATAAATCTCCTTAAGGTTTTAAATCCTACCAACTCACTTTTGAAATAAACATTAAAATAATCTAACTCAAATGAAGAAACCGTAATCATTCTCAAAAGGCGCTAAGGGACACTACTACACAAGTCTAAGAAAATCCAACATGACTTATAAGAACTTCTAAACTAAGTGTCACACAACACCCTATAAAAGTTATCTACCAAAATCACTATTTTTATTTTGACACAAAACCCTACCAAAATACCTAATAATCAAGTGCTTCTCCTCTTTATTTGGAGTGGGGTATGAAAATATAAAACTTTCCAACAAGGAAGCTTTATAAAACCCCTCATTGGAAAACGTTCACAAAATTCGTCGTATAAAATCCTTTAAAACAAATCCCAAAGCCATTAGACACCAATCGACTTACAAAAGTTTTCGACCACAAAATCATTCATAAACACTCTCAAAGACATGTTATGCGATAACTAATAATACCCAACATTTAAGTCACATGTATTTAGCAAAATGAAAGAAATTCTCATGTCCTCATTTCAAAACTCAAGAGGAGAAAACATGAATCAAGTATGGATTTGTCATATTAGTTGTTCACTTTCAAACATGCAAAACTATCTATGGCTAGTAACAATCATATTCGCTTTCTAAAAGCACTAAGACATCACTCAATAATCAAATAGAGATAACAAAGTTAAGCAACAAGAAATAGTGATGAATACTTTGTTCAATTCATTGCAACAATAATCTAAACTATAACATTATGAATACAACATCGAGCCTCACATGAAATACTCTAAGTGTAAACAAAAGAAAACCAATCAGTGGATTTGATGATTCAAAAGCATACAAACAACGCTTATGTTCTTCACAGAGATGAGGGAAACTTGCAAGTTCATGAATTAGAGAACAACTCTCACATGAAGCTATCTTTCTAATGCCATGGTTTTTTTTATATTCTTGTAATAATGATTTTGCTTAGAATAACAGTTCAAGTTATGATGATAAACAAACTTTCAACCAACATGAAATGGAACCATGCTCAGCACCTATGCAATAGCTTATAGCATGTGAACATTCCCTTAAAATCTCTACAGGAAGGATGATGAGAAGATGAATTTGATTCCAAATACAATTTTAGAGAAAGAGTAAATGAACTAAATTTGGTTATGTCTGAAGAACTTGCACATCCATACCCCCAACATAATCGTTTGAATATGGGTACACATAGAGGTCATTAGAAAATATAACCGGAAAGCACAACTTTAAAGAAAAATTCATGATTTCATAAAACTTCGATGCTAAATGTGTATCCGATCTGGTATGTTGCAAGCATGTATGTAAGTTCTCTTAACAAATAAATTTCATCAAATACATACCCTCTTTTCTAAAGTTAATATAGCCAACACAAAGATGTTTGCTAATAAACATCACCTCTTTCTATATGATTTGTCGAAAGTATAAAAGTTTAAGAAGTGATGTAAAACAATCTCTTTAGATATATTTCCATGTCGCATCTAAGCCCTTTAGACCACATGCCATGGCTCCCAAAAATAAATTTCGCATATCAACTATTTCTTTCGAAGCAAAACAAGTCAATAGATATTTCTGGCAAGCTCGATAATAACCTTCGATATTTTCCAAAAAGGATTAAAGCATCATTTGATAACCAAGTAAATATAGTGGAACTATAAAACAAGAAAATGTAGTGAATGCACCCTCTAATTTATAACAAAGCTGGTTTATAGCAAAGATCGAAGCCATTTCAATCATCACATTTTTTTTAAAGCACAAAAATATTCATTCAGAAGTGACAAGTTTGGATAAGAAACAAAACTCATGAAAGTAAGACCCATGGCTCTACAAATATCTCATTAAGCGACCATATGCATTTTTCAGATTCCTCTTTCCTCGTTAAAGAAATATCGTAGTTTCTATGATCCTTCACATGCGTGGAACAAGATTTAACTAAGCCATCGTGATACAAAGAGAAAAATAACCAATTGAGCATGTATATAGGCATATATTCTCACATGAACTTGGCATTGGGACTTTACATGAGTGATATCCAAATAAAAGAAGGCAATCTCTCTACGACATTTAATCAAATAGCTAATATGCAAAGCTTAAGAAATGATATGAAACAATTTCTTTAGATATGCTACCACATCACACCTAGGCCTCTTGATTCCATGACATGAATCAAAAGTAAACTCATACACCAACTTTCCATGTATCTTGATTGGCGATTTATCATGCTTTAAAAGAGACTTTCAAATACTTAATAACAATGAAGCCTTTAATATCCATGTAAGGTCTTGACAAAGTGAGAGAAAAGAGAACTTCATCATGAAACTTCTTAATGACACCTCGTTAAACAACAAATATACGATTTTCATGAGGTCATTTAAAACATATTCGCACAAAAAACTCCTATTTCCATGATTGCACAAAGCTTCACAAAATTTTTGAAATTGTGAGCAATTTTAATTCAACTCGATATTCGACAATCACAAGTGATGCTAGAGAAAATAAGTTTACAATTTTAATATTAGCATGATTTATTATTTTTGAGGAATAACAAGCATGTAGGTTGATCATCTATAAACGAAACTAACAATGACAATAAGAGCTCCATACACTCCATGAGTCACCCACTAAATATCACAAAAGAACTTGAAGGGATTTGCTCAAATACTTTGCGTGCATATTTTAATGGAAGCCCAAAAAAAGAAAAAAAAACAACAGAAACTTTTCATGCATTTTTTTTTTTGATTCACACCTAAAGCTCTACACCAAGTGTCATGAACAAAACTAAGTTTCCAATGCCAATCATCACATAAGAGAAGTAAATAAGCCATTATATGGCACCAAAAACAACTACTCAAACTATCATGAAACTTAGGGTGTATAGATTCACTTTAGAAATCAAATGAACTAATGGTGTGATGACATACACACCATGATGCTACAATCCACATTTAAGTTTTAGTAAAAGAATAAAATCTCTCATAGATGCAAAATTCTAGATTCACATGAGAAGAAATCATGGCAGCTAAGGTAGAGAAAGGAGGAGGGAAAAAAAAAAAGAAAGAGAAGAAGAGATAGGAGAAGAAAGAAGGAGAAGAGAAAGAGAATACTCACCTTGCAAGCAAAAGGGCGATTTCTGGCGTCGGGATCGGTCCGAATGGGAGCAGGAATCGGTCCAAGAGGCGTTGGGTACAGTCCAGACGGGTGGTGACGGGAACTCGTCGGGTTCGTCTGGGATTTGCGAACAGAGAGGCCTGCGTCTGGCTGGGGTTCGGGACACTGGAAGCTCGTCGGCCTGGCTGGGGCCGTGCGAACTGAGGAAAACGGCGTCGGGTTCGGACGGGAGCTGGGGAAGTCGGGTGGCTGCTGGTCTCGGCGGAGCTGCTGTCGGACAGAGCAAAGGGGCTCGAGTTCAAACAAGAGCAAGGCTTCGGCCCAAGCTGTTTTCAGGCGCCGGTTCGGGACAGAGAAAACGAGAGGGAGAAGAGGCATGAGAGAGCTGGTCCAGAGCGAGAGAGAGAGAGAAGGAGCGGGAGAGAATGAGGTAGCCGAAGGCTTCCTCTCGGTCTTCTAAGCGTCTTCCCATGTCCTGCTTTGCTCGAATCATCGAAATAGCCCTGCGACATTCTGCTTCTTCGCAAAGTAGTTCAAAACGATTACCAATTCAGGAAGCTCACGCGACTGAAGCCTGCCATTGCGACAGAACTCAATTCTTAGGGAAACCTGCACCGTTGAAACCATTACTTGATCCGGTGAATGGATTCAAATTCATTAGAAAGTGAAAGGGATTTGGCTAGGTTTAAATTGAACTGAAACGGGTCCCATTGGGTTGAAATTAGGTTAAACTCGAGTTCGAATTTGGCTCGATTCGAGTCGAATTTGGTTCGAGCCTGTGCGACGAAATTAATCGTACGAAATTGAATTCGAAATAATCGATCAATTTAAATCAAATTAGATGCGACGCAACGAAATCAAACTGATCGAGTCTAATTGAACACATTCGAGTCTGCTCCGGCTCGAGTCGGGTCGATTCGAGCTCAAATTGGACTCGACGATGTTCGATTAAATCGATCAAACATGCTCGAGAACGCTCGAGCCAAAATCGAGGTCAACAAACGGACCCCCAACATATGCGGAGAACAATGGGTGAACCGTATATGTTGGCGTTGACCTTCCCAACTCTAGGAAGATACAACCTCAAGGTCGACTAAGAAAACTTACTAAGGAAATCCAATCAACTAATGAGAACCAACTCAATGAAGCGAATGAACAAGTCAATCATCCGCCCAACCAAAGTGGGAGGATAAGAGAAGGAAAATCTCAAAGAACCAAGAAGAATTCAACGATCACCTACAACAAAGATCTAAGATGATACGAAGAGAAGAGAATTCAATAACGACTGAAAATCAAAGGAAATACCATAGAACAATAATCAAAGAAAAACAACAAGGGAGAGTAATCAAATACGAAGAGGTCATCTGTCTGCCTGACCAGATCGAAACAGCAGAGCGGAAGGGAAAAGAAGAATCTCACATTCACCTGACCAGATCGAAACAGTGAATGGAGAAAGACTCAATGCTCACCTGACCGGATCGAAACAGTGAACATGAGTAGAAACAAAAAAGAACCAACCGTCTGCCTGACCAGATCAAAACAGCAGAGCGGAAGGGAAAAGAAGAATCTCACATTCACCTGACCAGATCGAAATAGTGAATGGAGAAAGACTCGATGCTCACCTGACCGGATCGAAACAGTGAACATGAGTAGAAACAGAAAAGAACCAACCGTCTGCCTGACCAGATCGAAACAACAGAGTGGAAGGGAAAAGAAGAATCTCTCATTCACCTGACCAGATCGAAACAGTGAATGGAGAAAGACTCAATGTTCACCTGACCGGATCGAAACAGTGAACATGAGTAGAAACAGAAAAGAACCAACCGTCTGCCTGACCAGATCGAAACAACAGAGCGGAAGGGAAAAGAAGAATCTCACATTCACCTGACCAGATCGGAACAGTGAATGGAGAAAGACTTAATGTTTACCTGACCGGATCGAAACAGTGAACATGAGTAGAAAAAGAGAGGGAGGGAGTTCTACACTTGCCTGACCACATTCGCAACAGCAAGTGAGAATAGCTCAATATTCACCTGACCATATTCGCAACAGCGAATAAAGAGCTTCCCAAAAGGTCTAATGTCCGCCTAACCAGATCGAAACGGCAGGACAAAAAAACAAAGTCCAATATTCACCTGACCAGATCGAAACAGTGAATAAGGACGACTCAATGTTCGCCTGACCAGATCGAAACAGCGAAACAAAGAGTCAGCAGAAAACTCAACAACCCCCAAACAGGAAAATAAAACAGGGGGAATGAAGAGGTGGTGAAGTATGCCTCCCAGGGACTCTGTCGGGCACCCAACTAGAAAGGGGAGTCAACATTCGTCTGACCAGATCGAAACAGCGAATGAGAATGGCTCAAAATCCACCTGACCATATTCGCAACAGCGAATAATGAACCCTCCCGAAAGTCTAATGTCCACCTGACCATATTCGCAACGGTGGGACAAAAGAAAAATTCCAACACTCACCTGACCAGATCGAAACAGCGAGTGAGGACAACCCAATGTTCGCCTGACCAGATCGAAACAGCGAGACAAAAGGGAAAGAGAAAGGGAGTTCAGCATTCGCCTGACCATATTCGCAACGGCGAACGAGAACAGCTCAATATTCACCTGACCATATTCGCAACAGCGAATAAAGAGCTTCCCAAAAGGTCTAATGTCTGCCTGACCAGATCGAAACAGCAGGACAAAAGACAAAATCTCACATTCACCTGACCAGATCGAAATAGTGAATGGAGAAAGACTCAATGTCTGCCTGACCATATTCGCAACGGCGAGACAAAGAGTGAAAATCATCTCTACAACCACCCGACGCACATGTGCGTGGTGCTGTGAGGGAAAGAGAAGTAAGCAATCCGTCATCTAAGAAAATCCAAACTTATATTTTAGTTACCACATAGTAGAGGACAAATCGTCGTGGCCATGAGTAATTTAAATACAAGTAGAATTTCCTTAGATAAAATTGAAATCATATAACATGAAGCAATCGATCGATATATATCTCTCTAAAAAGAGGAACATATATACGATCGTGTAGAAAGAAATAATCTCATAATAAATGAATAGAGATGGCAAGGGAACACACTTGCCACTAAGAACAACAATCATCATATCAAATATTAGTTATTACTAAAGAAATCACAGTGGTAACACCCATGCTAACTGATGGGACCCTGTGAAAAGTACAAGAAACATTTATGTCTTCAAAGAGACTGTTCTTACAACTAGAAGCGAGGTCTCAATGAGAAAATATATCATTTGAAGGAAATAGCGAATCGACTTTCTGCTAGAAGATCAAAATCCACTAAAAAGTGATGTTAACATCTAGAGCCAGATGTACCACATCACAAATAAGGAAGAACAACATCCCTTTAAAAGTAAACGATCATAATCGAAGAAACGAACATACAGTCATCTCCTACACAATCATCGAAATGCTTTAAGGAGAGACAGGAGGGACTTTGGGCTCTTGGAGCGTAGAACCGGGTTCCACCTATGACAAGGGCAACCGATTCTTTCTCATCTAAGAGCTTCCTCTTGCAAGAAGAGAATTTTGGGGGACTTCGAGCTCTTGGAATGTAGAACCGGGTTCCGCCTGTGACAAGGGCAACCGATTCTACTCAACTAAGAGCTTCCCCTTAATTTTTTTTTTTTTTTTTTTTTTTACAGATATAGATCAAGAACACCGGAACATGAAGAGGGAAAAATTGCTGGCTTTGATATCCCAGGCCATACTCGCCACATGAGTAAAACTGGGGAGAGAGAAAAATTACAACGATTTGTAGAAAAATTCACCAAATGACAATGAATCGACATCACTATATTTAATAAATATAGATCAAGGATGGACCCAGTATCACATCCCATAGAGATTTGAGTTAGTAGTTTTGGTATCCCAGATCACACTTGAAGGGGACAAATGAAACTGGGGAGAGATAACCCTTATAGGGGTCAGAGAGGAAGATCTCGTGCAACAATACCATAGTGATTAGTGAATATGAACGTCAGCACAAACATCCCTACGGCGTATTTACATACAACCTTTGAAGACAATCTCATACTTTGCATGACGAACATCACGTGGTAGAGGACAAATCGTCGTGGCCATGGACTGCCGAAAAGTACAAGAAAATTTTCAAAGTTACATTTATACAGAGGGATGTTTACAAGTGGCGGGGGATGCCCCTTGCGATGTGCAGACTCAAGCGTAGTACTTTCTCAAGTACTGCCTATTAATGACAGGCATGGGATGAACACCATTTGCATCAACTAGCAAATAAGATCCACCTTCATATACTTGCTCTACAACAAATGGGCCTTCCCAAATGGGCTCAAACTTACCACATCGACGACGGCGCGAGATGATAGGCCTACGCAAGACAAGAACTAACTCACCGACCTGAAAAGCACGAGGTCGGACGAGGCGATCATGGGCTCGGGCCATCCGGGCCTGGTACAACTTAAGGTTCTGATGAGCTTGCAAACGGAGCTCTTCTAAACCATCAAGTTCTTCCAGCCGTAGTCGGGCATTATCCTCACGAGACAAATTGTGGCTAACTGCTACACGCAACGAAGGGAGCTCGACCTCAAGTGGGAGGACGGCTTCAACCCCAAAAGCTAAAGCATATGGTGTACACTGAGTAGGAGTACGATATGTAGTCCTATAGGCCCATAATGCTTCAGGCAATTTGTCGTGCCATTCTCTTTTATTTGCCACAAGTATCTTTCTTATCAACTGGACTAAGGTCTTATTGAATGCTTCAGCCAAACCATTAGCCCTAGGATAATAAATCGAGGAATATCGCCAATTTATGTTATGGCGGCGGGCAAATCTAGCAATCTTGGTGCTTCTAAAAGACGGGCCGTTATCCGAAATTATACGGCGCGGAACACCAAAACGGTAGACAACATGATCGCGGAAGAAGCGCATCACGTCTTCTGACTTAACTTCCTTAAGCGGGATAGCTTCCGCCCACTTAGAGAAGTAATCAGTAGCAGCCAGAATAAACCTATGACCCTTAGAGGAAGGAGGGTCAATAGGACCCACTACATCCGTGCCCCAACTCTCAAAAGGCCAGGAAGACACAGTGGGATGCAGTGGATTAGGAGGTTGGTGAATAACAGTATTATGGATCTGGCATTGATGGCACCTCCTAGCGTGCTCCATGCAATCACGGATCATCGTCGGCCAGTAGTAACCAAGACGTTTAATTCTGACCTTCATCTTAGGTCCGGACTGATGAGCACCACAAAGCCCCTCATGTACTTCGCCCATGACCTTACGAGCCTCCTCGTTGTTGAGGCAACGCAACCACATCTGGTCAAAAGAGCGTCGGTACAGAGTTTCATTCACGTAGGAGAAGGACAAAGCTCTCTTTCTAATCTGAGCGGTAAGAGAGCGATCATCCGGAAGCTTACCACGCTTCAAATACTCCACAAAAGGGACTCTCCAATCTGACTCTTCCTCAACAGCGCAGACTGTGAGGGTCTGATCGAGAGAAGACAAGTCCGCGGGACATAAGGCTTGTCGATACTGAACAACAATCGACACCGGATTTCCATTCGGGTCAGCCAACTCCTTAGCAAGTTTAGCTAGTGCATCCGCTCTACCATTCTCAGATCGAGGGACTCTAACTAAAGTTACTTCAGGGATCAAACACAAGAGCTCCATTGCCCTATCGTGATAAGGCAAGAGCTCAGGTTTGAGAACTTTGAAAATTCCTGGAACTTGATTAATAATTAGTTGGGAATCTCCAAAGATTTTCACCAGCACGATGCTCATCTGAACAGCCAACTCAAGTCCTACAATTAGGGCTTCGTACTCAGCTTCATTATTAGTACGAGGCTCTGAAAGACTATAGGAGTAACGAAGGGTGTGGCCTTCAGGAGACACAAAAATAAGCCCCAAACTACCCTAACTACAGGAGTTTCGTAAGGACGTAGTGATTTGATGGAAGAAGCTCCATCAAAATAAAACTCCCAAGTAGGGGACTCCTGCTCTTCCACACTCATGACTAATTCGTCGGGCAAATCGTCATTAAGTGGGGAATCTGCAGGGATCGGGTGAGAAGCAAGAAAATCAGCTAGAGCCTGTCCTTTGACGGCCCGCTGAGGGACAAAAGTAATGTCAAACTACAGTAAAATCATGGACCAGCGTGCTAAACATCCTGACAAAGTCGGATGGGTCATCAGGTACTGCAACGGGTTGACTCGAGAAATCAAACTGATCTTGTGCGAGAGCATATAATGTCTAAGCTTCTGCACAGCAAAGATCAAAGCCAAACACTGCTTTTCCATTGCCGGGTATTTTAGCTCTGCAGGAATTAATCGTCTGCTAAGGTAGTACAAGGCGTTCTCTTTGCCTTCCTCATTCTCTTGAGCTAAAAGTGCACCAAGTGACTCATCCAAGGCAGTAGTGTAAAGGATCAACGGTTTACCAGGGATCGGTGCAGCTAATACTGGGGGATTCGTCAGGTAGCGCTTTATGCTCTCAAAGGCCTCCTGACAATTCTTATCCCAATGAAAACGGGCATCCTTCTTCGCTAAAGCAGCAAAGGGATGACATCTACCGGCAAGATTGGAGATAAATCTCCGCAAGAAAGCGAGCTTATCCTGAAAAGATCTCAACTGGGTAAGACTCCTAGGAGGTTTCAAGTCCACTATGGCTTTGATTATGGAGGGGTCAATCTCAATGCCACGATAGCGAACAATAAAACCAAGAAACTTCCCTACACTAACTCCAAATGCACACTTTAAGGGATTCATCTTCAAATCATGCTTTCTTAAGCGTTCAAAAACGATTCGTAGGTCTCGGAGGTGATCACTACGGACCTTGCTTTTGACCACTAGATCATCCACATAGCACTCAACCTGCTCATGAATCAGCTCATCGAAAATGATAGTCATGGCACGCTGATAGGTGGCCCCGGCATTCTTGAGGCCAAAGGGCATCACCTTGTAACAAAATACACCTATAGGGGTGCGAAAGGCAGTGAATTTCTCATCTTCAGGGGCCATCTTAATCTGATTGTAACCAGATGAACCATCCATGAAGGAGAAAATGCTATGGAACGAAGCGATATCAACCATGAGTTCAGGGATAGGAAGAGGGAAATCGTCTTTAGGACATGCCTTATTCAAATCACGGAAGTTTATGCAGACATGAATCTGACCATTCTTCTTCCGGACTGGAACAACATTGGCAAGCCAAGTGGGATACTTCTCTTCACGAACAAAACCAGCTTCTATAAGCTTCTTAGTCTCGGCGATCACCTGTTGTTCAATCTCTAACCTCATTCGGCGAGGTGACTGCTTAACAGGGACTACATCAGGACTAATAGCTAACTTATGGACTGCTACTTCTGGATCTAAACCGGGCATCTCCGTATAGTTCCAGGCAAAATAATCTTTAAACTCAGAAATGAGTGCAACATACTCTTGAGCCTCTGATTCAGATAGCAAAGCACTATGGAAGATAGGCCGAGGATCCGATTCAGTGCCCAAATTCACCTCACACAATTCGTCCATGGCAGAACTGGCGCCATCTTCGAATTCTTGTGGAGCTTCAAGGACCCTATCCTCATTCTCTTCCGGGTCTTCATCATCAGCAACGGAAACGACCGGATAAGAATGAGAAACAACATGAATATTGACAGAAGGGGACTGATTTTCTTGAGAATAGCCTATACCCTGCCCAGTTCGGGGAAAATCAGTTCGCCAAATTCGGGCCTGCTGTTGGGCCTGTCTACCTGACCAAGTCGAAGGGACAATGCCTCGCCCAACAAAATTATCAACAGCAGGGGAAAAGTACCGGGGAACTGGCATGATCTCGTCGTCCACAGTGGATTCCACAGGACCTTGTATGTCAGTACTCTGTGGGACACCGACACTATGGAACAACGATGCATGCCAAGCGGATTGTGCTGGCACATAGAGAGTGTGCAGCTCTTGTACAGAGCGCCTATCTAAGGGTTGTGCACCACGAACACTGGCGGAAGGTGTAGGGGAAGATTGAGGAGGAGATTCCTCAATTCTCATCCCGTACATCTGGCGAGAAAGGGATTGTTGACTAGTAGTCTGACGTCCGACATCTCCGTCGTCGTCTGAATCACTATCAACAACCAAACCATCCTGAGGTATCAAACTCCTATGGAATGTGGGATAGGAATTGTGATCTACACTAAAGGCAGGCGAAGGGACTGAATGACGAGGAACACCAATCGTCTCATCATCAGAGTCAGACTCAACAGTCAAAGGGGAAGTGTACAAGTGTGAGGGAGGAGGGATTCGAGCATCAAAGTTCCTCGGAGGGCGAACTGACTCTCTACCTCGACCTCTACCACGCAATCCTCTACCTCTACCAGGGGGAACATCGCTCCTGAGTACAAATCGTAAAGATTCATCCAAGTCTTCAGTGGAAACACCTGCTCCAATCCCAACCTGTGATGGACCCTGTGCTAGTGATTGTATAGGACCCTGTGCAAGTGACTGCATAGGACCCTGTACAATACTAGTGGGTATCACTGGTGACTGGACAGGGGGATGTCTACGAGCTTTTCGAGGCATGTAATGCTCGGCATCATCATAAATGGAGACTTCATGCACGGCAAAAGGTTGAATATCTCCAAGGATGGAAAACTCTACGTCATTCCTCATATACTTCATGCATTGGTGCAGTGTAGAGGGCACCATTCCATATTCATGTATCCAAGGCCTTCCTAAGAGAGCCTTGTATGAGGTATCTGCCTCAATAACATGAAACTTAGCCTCAGTCAAAAGATCTCCAAAACGCAAAGGCAAAGTGATGGAACATAGAGCTCGCTGACCTTGATCATTAAAACCCTTCAGCATAATCTTATCTGAGGTGAGCTTTAAGTGACTAAGGGAAAGACTCTCTAGGGTGGCATGATTAAGGATATTAACTGAAGCTCCTTGGTCAATGAGGACCCTGCTCAACTCATAACCATTTACTTCAGTGGTGACATACAAGGGACGGTTGTGATCAGATGTTCCCAAGAGAAGATCCTGGTCTGAAAAGGTAATGCATGGCATCTCTCTCAAATAGCATGCATCCTTAACTGACTCAGTGGCAAAGAAGGCTTGATAAGACTCTGGTTCGAGCAAAGCTTTTACCAAAGTCTCTCTCAAGTCGGAGGACATCATAAGTGCATCATAAACACTAAGAAGAGAAGGGATCTTTTTCAAATGAGCCAA
Organism: Dendrobium officinale; assembly: GCA_019514585.1. NCBI lineage: Eukaryota > Viridiplantae > Streptophyta > Magnoliopsida > Asparagales > Orchidaceae > Dendrobium > Dendrobium officinale. The sequence goes on from JACXSL010001579.1 coordinate 16,044, forward strand.
CACATTGTAATCAACATCCAACTGAGGGCCTTTTCCCTTCTCCTTAGCAGGTGCTTGAGGAGGAGGGATAGGATCATCCTGTTGGGTAATGATGTTTCTATCTTTCTCTTTATTTTTTTTAGCCATTTTAGGTGGCAGGACTTTTCCTGAACGCAACTGTATCTCTCGTACTGAATCAGATTCAATAGAGGACTCATTTGGTTCAGGTAACATGGCTTGTGTTGGTTCATTAAGAAGTGACTGAGGAGTGTTCTCGGATTCATCTTCTGAATCCATGTAACAACCTCCTTCAGGAATAGCAAACACAGGCTCTTCCTCACACTCAAACTCTTCTCCAAAAGAATGATCATCATCATTTTCAAAAATAAATAGAACAGAAGAAGAACGAGTGCTAGGAAAAGAAAAACTAGGAGCAAGACACCAAAAGTAGCCAGAATCATTTTCTTCCATTAATTCATCATCAGTTGAAGGGAGAACAAAATCCTTCAGCGTAAGTGCTGGAAGAGATCCTGTCTTCCCCTCAAAAGTTACAACAAATTTCTCTCTCTCATACATCTTTCTAATACAAGTAGAAGTAGAAGAAATGTGCTCAGTAGGCACTACAATAGAAGAAGAAAAAGAGACTGGCAAAGAAACTGTGCTGGCAACTGTCGACTTGGCATGTGGGGGCCTCCTCTCAACTGCCTCTGAACTCTGAACTGCTCGTCTGATCATACCCCTTGTCTTGCGAGAGAGTGCAAGCTGCCACTCCTCCCCAGAACTAAGAGGTGCTCTACTGTCACTGCTCTGAACACCACACTGACTATCACACTGACTGGAGCTAGTAACCATCTGAACTATCTGAGCAACCTTGCCCCGAGGATGTACCAAATCACTGTCCTGCAAGTGAATCTCACCACTAGCCATAAGGCTTTCCACCCTATCTTTGAACACATAGCAATCTTCAATCACATGGCCAATATGCTTATGAAATGGGCAATACAAAGGATGCTCTGTTTGCCCTTCCTCTTCTACTCTCTTGTTGGGGGGAAATGTCAGAATGTTTTTCTTAATCAGAAACTTGAAAATCTTCTTTACACTCTCCCTTTTAAAGGGATACTCCTTGCTAAGCTTTTCTTGTAAGTACTGTTGGCTTTCAGGAGTTCTATAAGAGGGCCTAGGCTGCTGACCCTGTGGTCGTGGCTGAAACTGACTAGGAGGCTGTACTGGTGGTGGTAACTGAGGTCGGGGCTGAAACTGAGGTCGTGGTGGTGGTGGGCGCTGTGGTACTGAACTAACCATGGGCCTCTTGCCCCTATCAAGAGCATCAGAAGTACTATACACCTCTCCCTTCCTAGGAGGTGGTGCCCCAGAAAACTCCAAACGCTGAGGTCTACGGATGGGTTGACTCTCAGCCTTAGGAGGGACTGCACTGGGTATGCTGTCCTGCAGGCTGGTGACTTTGGTTAACAACTTCTGAAAGGTTCGAATGCTGAAAACCCTTCAGATAAGGAGCAATAGGACCATCAATATTCTTCAACAGAATCTCAACTGCATGCTGCTCTTGCAGTTGAGGTTCACACTGAAGACTAAGGTTTCTCCACCTAACTATATAGTTAAGTAGAGATTCGTGAGGGGCGCTGCCTGGTCACTACCAACTCACCAACAGTCACTCTATGCTCTGTACTAATGAACCTCTGCACAAATAACTGCTCCATCTCAGCAAAAGTGCGAACTGAATCATTTGGGAGATCGGCATACCACTCAAATGCCACTCCCCCCTAAACTACTAACAAACAGTCTCAACATCAAAGCATCATTTCCTCCAATGTTACAACATATGGCCCGATACTGAGCCACATGTTGTTTTGGGTTTCCAAACCCATCAAAAACTCGAAAGCGGGGAGGAACAAAACCAGCGGGGTAAGGCTCCCGCTCGTACTCTACCGGGTAGGGGCGACCTCTACTAACAGAATCTCCAGACTTTCTAGAAGCTATAGCCTGATCGACTCTCTGTGCAATCATGTCCTGAATCTGAACTGGTGACAATTGTACTGACTGACTCTGGACTGGCACACACAAAGGTACTGCTGGGGGAGACATCGGGACTGCCCTCTGAACTCTATCAACTCTAACAGGCTCTGGGGCTGGCGACTGTGGTACTGCTGGCTCGTCTCTGGATACAGTAGGAGTAACTACATCCATGACATGGGGTGTAGCCCCCAACGCCGTCAACTGGGCGGTCATTGCCGCCATAGCTCTAGCCATCTCCGCCATCTGAGTCTGTAACTGCAGAACTGTAACATCCGTGTCTACTGAACGGGGAGGTCCACCTTGTGCTGAGGTGGAAGGTACATCAGCCTCCCCTTGCTCCTCCAAATCATCGTACTGCTCATGCTGCTCATCTGACGTGCCTCGTCTCGTGACAACACAAACACGGTGAACGGGGATGTCTTCGTCTGACTCCTCTGTAAGCAAGTCGTCATCGGAGAGGGTCTGACAAAGGGCATCTATGTATGGACCCATAGGAAAAGAAATCCTAAGGGGACTAGGAGAAGCAACTGGCTCCACTCGAGCCGGGGCACTACTATCAACATCTACTGCATCAACATCCATCTGAACTGGCACTGACACTGAAGGGACTGTGTCAACTCTACGAATCGTACCAACAGTCTGCTCTGTTTCGACAGGTTCATCCACCTGCCGGCGTCTCCAAACCCATCTACTATGACGGGACCCGGTAGGAACATCTAACTGAGTGGAAGGGGCAACGACAACTGAACCAAGCTGGGGTCGGACAGGCTCTAACTGTGGGCGGCGCCCATGACGGCGAGGGCGCCGTCCAACAGCAGGGGCACCTGCCTGAGGTCTATCAGTGGGAACAACTCTAGTCTGCTGTCGTGGTGGCTGTCCTCTCTGCCACCGGTAACTCTGCCTAACTGACTGCCGCTGTAACTAAGAATGCACCTGAGAGATCTGATGGAGTAACCTCTCCTCACTAACACGCCCTCTACCGCGTGCTGAACGGATAATGCTTCGAATCCTCTGAGTGAGGGTCCGAGTGACAGTATCCCTGGGGACTCGAGCGCGAGGAAGAGTAGTGGGGACAGGAGGGGCTGCTGTAATATGGGCAGCGTCCTCCTCATCACCACTATGCACTAGAGGGGAAAAGGGTCCTCCCTGGACTGCGTCGATCTCAGGGGCAACTACAACATCAGGAACTGGGGTAACTACTCGTCTACGTGGCTCCCGCTGTAAGGGAACCATCCTCTGCTGAACCGGCTCCTACTGAGCCACAGAATCTGCCATCCGCTGAACAGCCGCATCGGACGCTGCTAATCGCAATCTCCTGTTCATATTCCTTCTAGCCCTTCTCCCAAGGCCGGAGGTGGAGGAAGAAGCTACATCAGTACCAACAGGCTGTACTGGAGGAACAGAGACTACTGACTGAGGGGGTGTCGGGGTCTCCTCAGCAATCTCAGGGTGAGACAACCGGGTGAAAACAGAAACCCGACGAGTAGGAGGTGGAGGAAGCTCGGCCTGAGCAACCCTCTTCCTCGAAGTGGAAGGAGGAGGGGAGACCCGAGCACGAGCAGCCTCTACCGGAACGACTGGTAAAGGAACTGCTGGCTGCCGGCGCTGAGGGGCCGGGGCTACACGAACAACAGGGGCGACAGGCGCTGGCCGCCTGACCGCTGGACGAACAGGGTGAAAAGGAAGTGGCCTAGGCACTGGCTGCCTAGCCACCGGGCGCACTGGCTGCGCACGAACAGCAACTGGACGAACGGGTGCCCGGGCTGGCTACCGAGCAACTGGTCGTCCAAAAGGTCTCATAGCTGCCCGTCCTCTCCTCTGAGGTGGAGAGAATGCGGCAGCCTCGGAGGGGGTCGGCCCGCCAAGAGTGACGTACGCCGAATCAGTGAAGGATCCGAAGGTGATCCCCCCCGCCGGTGGGCTCGTCAACAGGGACTCAGGGAGTGTCACTCGTGAGTCAGAGCCAAAACAGAAGGTAACGGACGGACCTGAATATGCCATTTCTACTGCTTTGCAAACACAAACAATAAGAATTAGCGTAAACAAGAGAACCACCGGAAAGAACGAGAAGGAAAGGGACAGAGTAGCCTATAAAGGCTAGAAAAGGAGGAACCTAATCTAAGGAACACTAAACCCGGAGTGCACACCAAAGGAGATAATTTAACATCCGAAGATGGAGAGAGAAACCCGTCCCACCGTAGTCGCCAGAAATCTGTGGGTCTCCGAAAGGATTCTGCTCGTGTGGCTCGAATGCAAAGAGTACGATCACACTATCCCGTAGGACAAAATGGTCGTAGGCCTTTACACCCGGCACAAGCAGGCCGTTGGAAGAGCAGATGGAGTTATAGATACGATTAGCCATGGAGGATAGCGGGTTTTCACCTACGCACCTCGATGGATAATAATATCTATAACCCTAAATTCACGAGATTTCCCCCATTCGATACATTAGCTCGAATGAGGTTTATTTGATTGTGGGGATCGGTTTCCTACGGGCGCAAGCCCCCGTAGTTAATTACATCCTAAGCCTTGACTTAGGAAAACTCTCGATTAAGGATGTTAGATTATCTTCTTGAATGGGTTTAGTGCAAGGGATTTCTAGGTTTTCCTAATCAAAGGGGAATGTCCCAACTTGGCTCGATCAGTCATGCAAGGTTCAATCAACATCCGGCCGGCTAAGAGAAGTGAAAACTGGAGAAAAAGAAGAGAGGCGAAGCATCTCAAACAAGCACGAGAGAAAGAAGGAAGTGGCGTCATCTGTGTGACGCAGATGAGTAGGGTTTTTAGTCTCCGGAAGAATAGAGAACTTACCCACCAATAAGGTGTATAGTGGTACACCTGTACCACTCACCTTTAGATCCTAAATCTACAAAAGATGTAGTGTTGCACACACAACACTAACATCTACGACCTAACTAATGCAATCTGGACTTACTCCTTGTCTGACAAAGGAAGCCAGCTAAAATCACCTAATCGTATAAAATCCATGCTGTCCAGTCTGTATGAAAGATGGGAGGGTAGTTTAGACGCTGAAATTTGGGATCGACAAACTAGAGAAATTCCTAATTGATCCCACACTTATGAGTGGTATAATGCTCCTAAAACTAATGCAATTAAATCTTAATTTTAATTAGTTACTAATGCAATTTATGCTGGTTAAAGTCTCCAAATCAGATATGTATGAATTTTAAAAAAGGGCTTTATAAAATAATTTTTGAATGACTAAATTTCCCCAGGTCCGGCACTTCATCCTCATAGGCCAGATTATCCGGACTCTACCCGCAGGCGGGGAAATTTGTCTAGGAGGTGAGAGAATGCATGTATGCCACCCCAGACGATTCCGGCTATTCCCTAGAGTCGTTATGTTTCTATGTGAGTTAATCTTAAATTTTATTAAATAATTACAAGTAGAAAAATTTTATTCCTAAAGAGCCTAACGGTCAGACACAAGCACATGCAAAAAGAAACCTATGAAAAGCATGCTGGTTCTATTGCGCAAACAAAGTAAGTAAATCACAACACAGAAACAAAATCACACGAAAAAGAGTGTCCGTGGCAAGTGCCATACAATATTACATCTCAAAGTACAGTAAGTAATGGTGGCCGGGCTCCACCGACAACAACCCGGGAACGACGCAAATCTTAAAATAAGGCATTTTTTATACTTCTTCAGTCTTCTTCTTCTCTTCCTTGATTCGTCTTTGGATCGTCTTCGATCTCTTCGGGCTCCTCGTAGTGACTCTCCCAAAAAGATATCCAAATGAAAAAGGAAACCCCCCTGTAGGGGTTTACTTTTCCCTTTGGACTCCTCGTAGTGAGTGCTCCAAAAAGATATCCAAATGAAAAAGGAAACCCCCTGTAGGGGTTTACTTTTCCCTTTGGATTCCTTTCTCCTTAAAAATGCCTTATTTTAAATTTTCACAACATTTACTATCAAATACATGACACTATAAAAACAAAAATCTAGACTTTCCTGCAGGGGTTATCCTAAGCAGTTATAATAAAAATTTCATCCAAGCAGTTATATATGTGAATTAAAATGCGCACATCAATCACTTGGCCGTGCTCTGATTATTGGGGGCTAAGCAGCTGAAGCAGGTACCTAAAGCAGTTATATATTATTTATTAATTTTAGCCCCCCTTTAGCAGCATTATATGAGCACGGCCACCTGCAAGAAGACATCATTAGTATCAAAGAACGTACCTAACCTATGGGTATTCTAACGTCACAGCAACAGTGCAGAAAAGAAGACTAGAAAAAGTAGTACAGAAACAACACAGCAGAAAAGCTACAACAAGTAGCAAAAAGAACAACCAGCACACAGGTCACATGCAAAGCGTCACAACAAAGTACAGAAAAGTAAAGCAAAACAACAGCCTAACCTAAAGCTAATAGTCGTGCCCTATCAAACTCATCTAAGTGTGTGTAGGCCGTGTGGTTTTGGTAGTAGATCCTAAATAGGATAATTTAGTTAGAGTTGTATGTATTTTTATTTGTTTGTTGAAAGGGGCAAGGGAGAGATTTTGGTTAAAGTTCAAATATTAATATTTTAGGATTGATTTTAGGATATTTTATTTTTTAATATTTAATTAACTATCACCTTTGTTTCACACCGAGGCCGTGAGGTTTATTTCACCCTCCTTGGGGCTAACTTAATAGCCTCGTAGGCCTGGGTTACCCAGTGATAATTAACTTTGTTATTATTATTTTAGTTTTGTTATTAAAAGAAAAAGAAAAGATGTATTAAATATTTTATTAATCAAATTGGTTAATGGGTTTTTTAGAAGTTATTCTAAAGTTTGATATTTAGAAGTGTATTATCCTAATGAATTTTAGATTAAGATTTCATCTCCTAATTAAATCTACATTTTTTTTAAATTTTAGGATTGGTTAAGAGTTGGTTATAAAAATTAGTTGAATTGAATTTAGGTTTATAATTTAGACTTTAGAATTCAATAATTATGAATGTTAATGTTAACTTGATTAAGAATTAAATATTTTAATAGATTTTAAGAATTAGATTAAAATTAGTTGGTTGATTATTAGTGAATTAAAAGAAAGCCAAACCTAGGAAAACGTGTCACTAAGTTTAAGTTTTAATGTCTCTACCCTATAGGGAGCATGCATCCTAAGTCTATATTTTCTAAGACTCGGTCCTTAATTTTTGTCCTTAAGTGTCGCTAATGTTGTAGGGCTAAAAACAGTGTTCTCTAATTCCTAAGACTTCTATACGGATGTCACAGGGTTTGAGGTTCTAAAAGAAAAGTAAAAGCAATCTTAAATATAATTGAAGTTTCTAAAATTCCCTAAGGGTGGGAGTCGTACAATCGATCTAGGCCCCTAAAGGTTTTCTAAGTTTTTTTAGAAAGCTTACAGCACCGGGGGCTATGACCCGGTGGTTCCGCCCGTAGCACCCCTACTAGATGAGTAGGGACGACTGACGCTTGGATCCGGTTGTCCTAGCTCCAGCTCCAAATGCTCCTTATCCATTGCTTTCCAAAAGGTACCTCGCAACGCAAAAGGAAGACAGGTATTAGAGCAATTCTATAAGCAGTTAATGAAAGAATGGAATTGCAAGAAAAGAAAAAGAACATACCTTTTAGTTACTTGTTGGGCTACTTGTTCTTTGTGTTCTCCTTATTTTGCAAGCATGTGGCACCAAAAACATAAAAGAAACGGCGGAGAAAACTAACGAAAAATCGAATACAAAAAGGGGTGTAGGCATTGTTGTTATTGGACACACTTCGTAGAAGTCAAGTGCATCCTATTATATCAACAATGCCCTTTGTTGTTCTCACTCCGAACAAAGCACTTAATACGTTTGGGACCTCTACTCACAACCTACTACAAACAAAGCTTAAAATAACTAAGGGAAAAAGACTTTTAAAGCTAAACTTAGAGCTAGACTCTATCTATTTTGCACTGATTCCAAAATTCTATACCTTTAGAGACTAACATTCAAGAAAGAATCCAAAGGAGTAAGGACTGTCTTGCTCCAAAGAGGACACTAAGGACTTCTAACATAAAGCTCCTTAAGGTTTTAAATCCTACCAACTCACTTTTGAAATAAACATTAAAATAATCTAACTCAAATGAAGAAACCGTAATCATTCTCAAAAGGCGCTAAGGGACACTACTACACAAGTCTAAGAAAATCCAACATAACTTATAAGAACTTCTAAACTAAGTGTCACACAACACCCTATAAAAGTTATCTACCAAAATCACTATTTTTATTTTGACACAAAACCCTACCAAAATACCTAATAATCAAGTGCTTCTCCTCTTTATTTGGAGTGGGGTATGAAAATATAAAACTTTCCAACAAGGAAGCTTTATAAAACCCCTCATTGGAAAACGTTCACAAAATTCGTCGTATAAAATCCTTTAAAGTAAATCCCAAAGCCATTAGACACCAATCGACTTACAAAAGTTTTCGACCACAAAATCATTCATAAACACTCTCAAAGACATGTTATGCGATAACTAATAATACCCAACATTTAAGTCACATGTATTTAGCAAAATGAAAGAAATTCTCATGTCCTCATTTCAAAACTCAAGAGGAGAAAACATGAATCAAGTATGGATTTGTCATATTAGTTGTTCACTTTCAAACATGCAAAACTATTTATGGCTAGTAACAATCATATTCGCTTTCTAAAAGCACTAAGACATCACTCAATAATCAAATAGAGATAACAAAGTTAAGCAACAAGAAATAGTGATGAATACTTTGTTCAATTCATTGCAACAATAATCTAAACTATAACATTATGAATACAACATCGAGCCTCACATGAAATACTCTAAGTGTAAACAAAAGAAAACCAATCAGTGGATTTGATGATTCAAAAGCATACAAACAACGCTTATGTTCTTCATAGAGATGAGGGAAACTTGCAAGTTCATGAATTAGAGAACAACTCTCACATGAAGCTAT
>JACXSL010001580.1:0-24000 GCA_019514585.1 Dendrobium officinale
ATGAGTATTTGCTTACATGAAGGATTTTGAGGTCCATTGATTATCTTCAAAATTTGGTCTCTTTTCCTTGCTCTAAATGGCTACTTTTTTCTCTGTTTTGCTTCTTTTTAGAATCCTGTTAATGAGTGAGGTATTGGGTTGTTGTTATTCAAAGAGGGAACCTCTTTAATTAAATCAAATGAATTTCATTTGATTAAGCTTAAGTGGACGGATAGTGTTGAGATCATTTAAGCAAAGTTTTTTTTTTTCAGCCAAGTAGAAATGGCCCAAGAGAAATATTTTTATTTATATGATTCATAAAAAGGAGAAAGTGGATTGCTAAGTCCAGGTCATGTTCACGCCTCATGTTCTCCATTGACTTGAATTATTTCATATTTATTATGATATTCTAGTACTTGTATGAAAAATTATGATATATTCTACATATCCGATGACTAGGATATATGGTTATATTTTCTGCATGATTTGCTTCTAAATTTTTTTGTTGTTTTTTTTTTTTTTTTTTTTGTAAATCAATGGATAGAACTAAGCTTATACCTATATTTGAATACTTAAACTTTCAATATTGCATTAACGGCATGTTTCAGGTATTTCGAGAATCCCATTTATGAGTATATACATGTTTCCTTCAAATATTGAGATGTGTTGCTTCATGGCTTTAGGAACTCGTAAATAGTTTATATGCGAAGCTTATCTTTGACTAAATAAAAAAGTGTGGATAGAATTCCATGATTTGTAGTAGGAACTTTTTATTCTCAATATTGAGCTTTATGAAACTTTGCATAGATGACCTTGCCATCATGTGTTGGTTTACGTCGTTCAAGAACGAATAATGGGTTTATAAAAAAAAAAATCATGCTTGAAACATATTTGACAAAGCATGAAGAGCCCATATTGTTTTCCTTTCTAAAAAAATGCGCATGCCACGTGTTTGAAGAAATGTCTTTGAGAAGAAATCATAGTGTTCTGAGAGACGTAAGTTTACACTTGAAATCTTCTAATCAAGTGTTTTGGCTAGCATGTGTAGATTTGAAACTTGGCCTTATCTTTTCGTCATTATTGTGAGGTGCGACATAATTATATTTGCTAGTTTTCTTACAAAGATTTCTAATGAAATGTTTTAGACCTCTCTTTCCATTGATATTTTCATGGCAAGTTTCAGTTCTTAAAATAAAAAAATGATATCATTTTTTTTTTTTGCTAGCTATGAGTCGTTTTATATGGTGCAAACAAGCCTATATTGTTTAAAAAAAATGAGTAAGGAAGAACTTGTTTGATGTTGTGAGGCATGAATATTTTGTCATGCTTACTTTGTCCCTTAATTGTGAGCATGTATGACCCAGAAGCATGAAAGTTTATGCCATTTTCTTTGGAAGCCCTTGGTCGGAAATCTTGTACTTTGCCATCTAATATTTGAGATTTTTTTTTTTAAGTAACGATGTGTAGAAAATCACATGCTTTGAAGCCTTGGATATGACTGCCGTTGCCAAATAATCTTGTAGCATTCTTGTGTTTGGAAGTTCCATATGGGTATTTAACTCACTTTTAAGCTTGTTTAGAAAGATACGGTGGTTATATCGAAACCTTATATTTAATGAAATTCATGAACTTGTGATTGAAGATCTTGCTCATATGTGTTGTGGCACATGAGGTAAAGTTTCCAGGTTGATTTGAGAATAATTAGTGTGCAGTTTTTTTTTTTTAATGTTCTGAGCTATTTTGAGAAGAGCAAAGTGCAGATTTTCACTGTTATTAATGTCCGAACTGTTTTGGGAGCAAAATACATACTGATTTTTAATATTTTCGGCTTCCGAATTGCTGTAGAAATGTTACAAGTGCAGATTTTGAGAGTTCTTTCACTGTTTTCATACAATAATACCTCTAGCATTTGGGTGAATCTTTTATGGCTATTCTATGGAAATTCCTGCAGCTTTCGTGGAATTTTTTTTCACTATTTTTGGTAAGAAAAAAAGTGCAGGTTTTGGGCATATTATGGCTGTTTTTCGCATGAGAATCACTATGGAGTTTGGGTAGATTTGTAGTTACTTTGTTGCAAAATTCCTACAGTTTTTTTGTGAGCTTTTCCTACTATTTTTGGCAAGAAGAAAGTGCTGATTTTAGGAGTTCTATCACTGTTTTATATAAGAATCCTCATTGCATTCAAATAGATTGTTTATTGCATTGCTCCTTGGAGCTTCATGACATTTTGGATTATGGGAGTCTTCTACTACATGTTTAGTAAGGCCATAGATAGGTTCCAAACACCTTTTCTTTTTCTGTATCTTTGATAATAGTGAGTTGGCAAGGAAGAGGTTTGAGAGCTCTTATAAAATTCATTATAGGCATTTGTGGTCTCTCTGGGGGTGAAAGTTTATAGAATTGATTTGTGACACTTTGTTTGATTGTTTGGAAGGTAAACAGCATTGCCTCCTTTACACAAAATATTTCCTGTAAGACCTTTTTTTTTTGAAGAAGTGACATGTTGGAATATCACATTAGTTGGGTTATTGTTGATGAATAAATTTTGGGAAGTATTTTATTTGGCTCGGGTGTTGAAAGAAATAAGGCTTTATGAGTTGTTTTGCATCGGGAAGTTTTGTTTTATGAGTTTTGCGAATCGGCTTGTGTTGAAAAATTTTATGTGTTTTTCGTTTTGTGAATGTTTTTATGATGAAGGCTCTACAATGAGGGGTTTCAATAAAATCTTTTTGTTGAAGGGCTTTGGGTTTTTCTACCCCACTCCAAATGAGGGAAGAGGCACTTGATTCGTAGTTATTTGGGTAGAATTTTTGTGTCAAAAAGAGGGGATTTTGGTAGAGCTTTTTGGGTCAAAAACAAAATGAAAGAAAAAGATTTTTGGTAGATGAGTTTTATAGGTTTGTTGTGTGGCATTTAAGTTGGAAATTCTTACAAATTGCGGTAGGGTTAATTAGACTTGTGTAGTGAGTCTCCCTTAGTTTCTTTTAGAAGCAATTAGTGCTTTCTTATTCAAATTAAATTTTCTAAGTGTTTACTTCTAAGGAAGAATTTTGGGATTTAAACTTTAGGTGGCTTTGTGCTAGAGGTCCTTTAGTATCTTTTTTTTTTTTTTAGTTTTGGTTTATAAGTTAAATATGGAATTTTCAAATAGGTATAAGATAAAGAGAGTCTTATTCTAATTCAGTTTTAGAAGTCTATTTCCCTTAGTTGTCATAGGCTTTGCTTGGAGGGTCTTGTGGGTAGAGGTCTTAAACATATCAAGTGCCTCATTTGGAGTGGGAACAGTAAAGGGCATTGTTGGTATAATAGGATGCACTTGACTTCTACGAAGTGTGTCCAATAACGACAATGCCTACACCCCTTTTTGTATTTGATTTTTCGTTAGTTTTCTCTGCCGTTTTCTTTTATGTTTTTCGGGGGCTGTACGCTTGCAAAATGAGGACCCAAAACACAAACGACTCAACCAAATAATAAAGGTATGTTCTCATCTTTTTCTTACTGCACTTTCATTTCCTTACATAATCATTCGCTTATAGAACTGCTCTAATACACCCTTCTTTTGTGTTGCGAGGTACCCTTTGGAAAGCAATGGACAAGGAGCACTTGGAGCTGGAGCTAGGACAACCGGACCCAAGCATCAATCGTCCCCGCCCATCTGGTAGGGGCGCTACGGGCGGAACCACCGGGTCGTAGCCCCCGGTGCTGTAAGTTTACTAAAACTTAGGAAACCTTTAGGGGCCTAGATAATTGTGCGCTTCCCACCCTTAGGGCCTTAGAAACTTCAATTATATATTTAGGATTGCTTTTATTTCCTTTTAGATCCCTAAAACCCTATGACATCCGTATAGAAGTCTTAGGAATTAGAAAACACTGTTTTTTTTTTAGTCCTACAACATTAGCGACACCTAAGGACAAAAATTAAGGACCGAGTCTTAGAAAATATAGACTTAGGATGCATGCTCCCTATAGGGTAGAGACATTAAAACTTAAACTTAGTGACACGTTTTCCTAGGTTTGGCTTTCTTTTAATTCACTAATAATCAACCAACTAACTTTAATCTAATTCTTAAAAATCTATTAAAACACTTAATTCTTAATTAAGTTTTAATTAACATTCATAATCATTAAATCATAATTCTAAATCATGAACCTAAATCAAGTCTAATTAAATTAATGATTAACCCTTCACCAACCTAAGATTTAAAAGAGGTAGATTTAATTAGGAGATCAAATACTAAATTAAAATTAATTAGGATAAGATACTTTTAAATATTAAACCTTAGTATAATTTCTAAAATCAATCAACAAACATGATTAATAAAATATTTAATCTACCTTTTTCTTCTCTTTTAATAACAAACTAAAGTAAATCAACAAAGTTAATTATCACTGGGTAACCCAGGCCTACGAGGCTATTAAGTTAGCCCCAAGGAGGGTGAAATAAACCTCACGGCCTCGGTGTGAAACAAAGGTGGTAATTAATTAAACATTAAAAATAAAAGATACCTAAAATCAACCTTAAAATACTAAGATTTGAATTTTTAATTAAAATCTCTTCTTTGTCCCTTTCAACAAACAAAAATAAAATACAAACAACTCTAACTAAATTATCCTATATAGGACCTACCAAAACCACACAACCTACACACACTTAGACTGGTTTGCTAGGACACGACTATTAGTTTTAGGTTAGGTTTTTGTTCTGCTGTTCTTTTCTTTTCTGTACTTTGTTGTGACGCTCTGCATGTGACCCGTGTGCTGGTTGTTTTCGCTACTTGTTGTAGCTTTTCTGTGATGCTTTTCTGTGATGTTCTTCTAGTTTTCTTTCTGTACTGTTGCTGTGAACGTTAGAATACCCATAGGTTAGGCACGCTCTTTTATACTAATACTGTCTCCCTGCAGGTGGCCGTGCTCATATAATGCTGCTAAAAGGGGGCTAAAAATTAATAAATTATATATAACTGCTTTAGGTACCTGCTTCAGCTGCCTTAGCCCCCAATAATCAGAGCACGGCCAAGTGATTGATGTGTGCGCATTTTTAATTTATATATATAACTGCTTGGATGGATTTTTATTATAACTGCTTAGGATAACCCCTGCAGGAGAGTCTAGATTTTCTTTTCTTTCTGTTGAAATGTATTTGATAGTAAATTTTGTGAAAATCGTTAAAATAAGGCATTTTTAAAGAGATAGGAATCCAAAGGGAAAAGTAAACCCCCACAAAGGGGTTTCCTTTTTTCATTTGGATATCCTTTTGGAGCACTCACTACGAGGAGTCCAAAGGGAAAAGTAAAATCCCTGCAGGGGGGTTTCCTTTTTCATTTGGGGTATCCTTCTGGGAGAGTCACTACGAGGAGCCCGAAGAGATGAAGATGATCCAAAGACGAATCAAGGAAGTGGAGAAGAAGACTGAAGATATAAAAAAAAAATGCCTTATTTTAAGATTTTGCGTCGTTTCCGGGTTGTTGTCGGTGGAGCCCGGCCACCTTTACTTACTGCATTCTGTGATGTAATATTGTATGGCACTTGCCATGGACACTCTTTTTCGTGGGATTTTGTTTCTGTGTTGTGATTTACTTACTTTGTTTGCGCAGTAGAACTGGCATGCTTTTTTATAGGTTTCTTTCTGCATGTGCTTGTGTCTGACCGTTAGGCTCTTTAGGAATAAAATTTTTTTACTCATAATTATTTAATAAAATTTAAGATTATTAACTCACATAGAAACATAACGACTCTAGGGGAATAGCCGGAATCGTCGGGGGGTGGCATGCATGCATTCTCTCACCTATTAGACAAGCTTCCCCCCCGCCTGCGGGTAGAGTCCGGATAATCTGGCCTATGAGGATGAAGTGCCGGACCTGGGGAAGTTTAGTCATTCAAAAACTGTTTTTTCTATAAGCCTTTTTTAAAATTTCATGCATCACTGATTTGGAGATTTTGACTAGCATAAAATTGCATTAGTAACTAATTAAAATTAAGAATTAATTGCATTAGTTTTAGGAGCATTGTACCACTCATAAGTGTGGGATCACTTAGGAATTTCGTTAGTTGTCGATCCCAATTTCAATGTCCAAACTACCCACCCATCTCTCATACAGACCGGACAGCATGGATTTTACACGATTAGGAGGTTTTAGCTGGCTTCCTTTGTCAGACAAGGAATAAGTCCAGATTGCATTAGTTAGGCCGTAGATGTTAGTGTTGTGCGTGCAACACTACATCTTTTGTAGATTTAGGATCTAAAGGTGGAAGGTACAAGTGTACTTCTATACACCTTATCGGTGGGTAAGCCTTCCCTCCTTTCGGAAGCTATAAACCCTACCTATCTGCGTCACACAGATGACGCCACCTCCTTCCCTCTCTCGTATATGTTTGAGTGCAGTGTCTTCTCTCTTTTTCTCCAGTTTCTACTTCTTCGAGCCGGCCGGATGCTGACTGAACCTTGTATGACTGATCGAGCCAAGTTGGGACATTCCCCCTTTGATTAGGAAAACCTAGAAATCCCTTGCACTAAAACCCGTCAGAGAAGATAATCTAACATCCTTAATCGAGAGTTTTCCTAAGTCAAGGCTTAGGATGTAATTAACTGCGGGGGCTTGCGCCCGTAGGAAACCGATCCCCACAATCAAATAAACCTTATTCGATGCTGATGTATCGAATAAGGGAAATCTCGTGAACTTTTGGGTTATAGATATCATTATCCATTGAGGTTGGTAGGTGAAAGCCGCTATCCTCCATGGCTAATCGTATCTATAACTCCATCTGTTCTTCCATCGGCCTGCTTGTGCCGAGTGTAAAGGCCTACGACCACTTTGTCCTACGGGATAGTGTGATCGTATTCTTTGCATTCGAACCACACGAGCGGAATCCTTTCGGAGACCCACAGATTTCTGGCGACCACGGTGGGACAGGTTTCTCTCTCCATCTTCGGATGTTAAATTATCTCCTTTTTGTGTGCACTCCGGGTTTAGTGTTCTTTAGTTAGGTTCTTCCTCTTCTAGCCTTTACGGGCTATTCTGTCCCTTTCTCTCTCGTTCCTTCCAGTGGTTTTGTTTTACGCTAATTGTTGCAGTTTGTGTTAGCAGACAGTGCAATGGCGTACTCCGACCCTTCTGTTACTTTCTGTTTTGGCTCTGACTCGCGGGTGACACTTCCTGAGTCCCTGCTGACGAGCCCACCGGCGGGGGGGGATCACCTTTGGATCCTTCACCGATTCGGCGTACGTCACTCTTGGCGGGCCGACCCCCTCCGAGGCTGCTGCATTCTCTCCCCCTCAAAGGAGAGGACACGCAGCTATGAGACCTTTTGGACGACCAGTTGCTCGGCAGCCTGCCCGTGCACCTGCTCGTTCTGTTGCTGTTCGTGCGCAGCCAGTGCGCCCGGTGGCTAGGCAGCCAGTGCCTAGGCCACTCCCTGTTCACCCTGTTCGTCTAGCGGTCAGGCGGCCAGCGCCTGCCGCTCCTGTTGTTCGTGTAGCCCCGGCCCCTCAGCGCCGGCAGCCAGTAGCAGTTCCTTTACCAGTTGTTCCGGTAGAGGCTGCTCGTGCTCGGGTCTCCCCTCCTTCCACTTCGAGGAAGAGGGTTGCTCAGGCCGAGCTTCCTCCACCGCCTACCCGTCGGGTTTCTGTGTTCACCCGGCTTTCTCACCCCGAGACTGCCGAGGAGACCCCGACACCCCCTCAGTCGGTAGTTCCTGTTCCTCCAGTACAGCCTGTGGGTACTGATGTAGCTTCTTCCTCCACCTCCGGCCTTGGGAGAAGAGCTAGGAGGAATAGGAACAGGAGATTGCGTTTAGCGGCGTCCGATGCAGCAGTTCAGCGGATGGCAGATTCTGTGGCTCACCATGAGCCGGTTCAGCAGAGGATGGTTCCCTTACAGCGGGAGCCACGTAGACGGATAGTTACCCCAGGTCCTGATGTTGTAGTTGCCCCTGAGATCGACGCAGTTCAGGGAGGACGCTTTTCCCCTCTATTACATAGTGGTGATGAGGAGGACGCTGCCCACATTGCAGCAGCCCCTCCTGTCCCCACTACTCTTCCTCGCGCTCGAGTCCTCAGGGATACTGTCACTCGGACCCTCACTCAGAGGATCCGAAGCATTATCCGTTCAGCACGCGGTAGAGGGCGTGTTAGTGAGGAGAGGTTACTCCATCAGATCTCTCAGGTGCATTCTCAGTTGCAGCAACAGTCAGTCAGACAGAGTTACCGGTGGCAGAGAGGACAACCACCACGGCAGCAGACCAGAGTTGTTCCCACTGATAGACCTCAGGCAGGTGCCCCTGCTATCGGACGACGCCCTCGCCGTCATGGATGTCGCCCACAGTTAGAGCCTGTCCGACCTCAGCTTGGATCAGTTGTAGTTGCCCCCTCCACTCAGTTAGATATTCCTACCGGGTCCCGTCGTAGTAGATGGGTTTGGAGACGTCGGCAGGTGGATGAGCCTGTCGAGACGGAGCAGACAGTTGGTACGATTCGGCGAGTTGATACAGTCCCTTTCAGTGTCAGTGCCAGTTCAGATGATGTTGATGCAGTAGATGTTGATAGTAGTGCCCCGGCTCGAGTGGAGCCAGTTGCTTCTTCTAGTCCCCTTAGGATTTCTTTTCCTATGGGTCCGTACATAGATGCCCTTCGTCAGACCCTCTCCGATGATGACTTGCTTACAGAGGAGTCAGACGAAGACATCCCCGTTCACCGTGTTTGTGTTGTCACGAGACGAGGCACGTCAGATGAGCAGCATGAGCAGTACGATGATTTAGAGGAGCAAGGGGAGGCTGATGTACCTTCCACCTCAACACAAGGTGGACCTCCCCGTTCAGTAGACACGGATGTTACAGTTTTGCAGTTACAGACTCAGATGGCGGAGATGGCTAGAGCCATGGCGGCGATGACCACCCAGTTGACAGCGTTAGGGGCTACACCCCATGTCATGGATGTAGTTACTCCTACTACATCTAGAGACGAGCCGGTAGCGCCACAGTCGCCAGCCCCAGAGCCTGTTAGAGTCGATAGAGTTCAGAGGGCAGTTCCGATGTCTCCACCAGCAGTACAGTTGAGTGCACCAGTCCAGAGTCAGTCAGTACAGTTGTCACCAGTTCAGATTCAGGACATGATTGCACAGAGGGTTGACCAGGCTATTGCTTCTAGGAAGTCTGGAGATTCTGTTAGTAGAGGTCGCCCCTACCCGGTAGAGTACGAGCGGGAGCCGTACCCCGCTGGTTTTATTCCTCCCCGTTTCCGAGTGTTTGATGGGTTTGGAAACCCAAGACAACATGTGGCTCAGTATCGGGCCATATGTTGTAACATTGGAGGGAATGATGCTTTGATGCTTAGATTGTTTGTTAGCAGTTTAGGGGGAGTGGCATTTGAGTGGTATGCCGATCTCCCTAACGATTCAGTTCGCACTTTTGCTGAGATGGAGCAGCTATTTGTGCAGAGATTCATTAGTACAGAGCATAGAGTGACTGTTGGTGAGTTGGTAGTGACCAGACAGCGCCCCCACGAGTCTCTACCTAACTATATAGTTAGGTGGAGAAACCTTAGTCTTCAGTGTGAACCTCAACTGCAAGAACAGCATGCAGTTGAGATTCTGTTGAAGAACATAGATGGTCCTATCGCTCCGTACCTGAAGGGTTTCAGCATTCGAACATTTCAGAAGTTGTTAACCAAAGTCACTAGCCTACAGGACAGCATACCCAGTGCAGTCCCTCCTAAGGCTGAGAGTCAACCCATCCGTAGACCTCAGCGTTTGGAGTTTTCTGGGGCACCACCTCCTAGGAAGGGAGAGGTGCATAGTACTTCTGATGCTCTTGATAGGAGCAAGAGGCCCATGGTTAGTTCAGTACCACAGCGCCCACCACCACTACGACCTCAGTTTCAGCCCCGACCTCAGTTACCACCACCAGTACAGCCTCCTGCACAGTTTCAGCCACGACCACAGAGTCAGCAGCCTAGGTCCTCTTATAGAACTCCAAAAAACCAACAGTATCTACAAGAGAGGATTAGCAAGGAGTATCCCTTTAAAAGGGAGAGTGTGAAGAAGATCTTCAAGTTTTTGGTTAAGAAGAACATTTTGACATTTCCACCCAACAGGAGAGTGGAAGAGGAGGGGCAGACAGAGCATCCTTTGTATTGTCCATTCCATAGACATATTGGTCATGTGATTGAAGATTGTTATGTGTTCAAAGACAGAGTGGAGAGCCTTATGGCTAGGGGTGAGATTCACTTGCAGGACAGCGACTTAGTGAATCCTCAAGGCAAAGTTGCTCAGTTAATATCCTTAATCATGCCACTCTAGAGAGTCTTTCCCTTGGTCACTTAAAGCTCACTTCAGATAAGATTATGCTGAAGGGTTTTAATGATCAAGGTCAGCGAGCTCTAGGTTCCATCACTTTGCCTTTGCGTTTTGGAGATCTTTTAACTGAGGCGAAGTTTCATGTTATTGAGGCAGATACCTCATACAAGGCTCTCTTAGGAAGGCCTTGGATACATGAATATGGAATGGTGCCCTCTACACTGCACCAATGCATGAAGTATATGAGGAATGACGTAGAGTTTTCAATCCTTGAAGATATTCAACCTTTTGTCGTGCATGAGGTCTCTATTTATGATGATGTCGAGCATTACATGCCTCGAAAAGCTCGTAGACCTCCCCCTGCCCAGTCACCAGTGATACCCACTAGTATTGTACAGAGTCCTATGCAGTTACTCGCACAGGGTCCTATACAACCACTAGTACAGGGTCCATCACAGGTTGGGATTGAGGCAGATGTTTCCACTACAGACATGGATGAATCTTTACGGTTTGTACTTAGACGTGATGTTCCCCCTGGTAGAGGTAGAGGATTGCGGGGTAGAGGTCGAGGTAGAGAGTCAGTTCGCCCTCCGAGGAACTTTGATACTCGAATCCCTCCTCCTTCGCACTTGTACACTTCTCCTTTGACTGTTGAGTCTGACTCTGATGATGAGATGGTCGATGTTCCTCGTTATTCAGTTCCTTTGCCTACCTTTAGTGTTGATCACAATTCCTATTCCACGTTCCATAGGAGTTTGATACCTCAGGGTGGTTTGATGGTTGATAGTGATTCAGACGACGATGGAGATGTCGGACGTCAGACTACTAGTCAACAATCCCTTTCTCGCTAGATGTACGGGATGAGAATTGAGGAATCCCCTCCTCAACCTTCCCCTACACCTTCCTCTAGTGTTCGTGGTGCACTACCCTTAGATAGGCGCTCTGTACAAGAGCTGCACACTCTCTATGTGCCAGCACAATCTGCTTGGCATGCATCGTTGTTCCATAGTGTCGGTGTCCCACAGAGTACTGATATACAGGGTCCTGTGGAATCCACTGTAGATGATGAGATCATGCCAGTTCCCCGGTACTTTTCCCCTGCTGTTGATAACTTTGTTGAGCGAGGTCTTGTCCCTTCGACTTGGTCAGGTAGACAGGCCCAACAGCAAGCCCGTATTTGGCGAACTGATTTTCCTCGAGCTGGGCAGGGTATAGGCTTTTCTCAAGAGAATCAGTCCCCTTCCGCCAATATTCGTGTTGTTTCTCATTCTTATCCGGTCGTTTCCATCGCTGATGATGAAGACCCGGAGGAGAATGAGGACAGGGTCCTTGAAGCTCCATGTGAATTCGAAGATGGCGCCAGTTCTGCCATGGATGAGTTGTGTGAGATTAATCTGGGCACTGAATCGGATCCTCGGCCTATCTTTCATAGTGCTTTGCTATCCGAATCAGAGGCTCAAGAGTATGTTGCGCTAATTTCTGAGTTTAAGGATTGCTTTGCCTGGAACTATACAGAGATGCCCGGTTTAGATCCAGAAGTAGCAGTCCATAGGTTAGCTATTAGTCCTGATGTAGTCCCTGTTAAGCAATCACCTCGTCGGATGAGGTTAGAGATTGAACAACAGGTGATCGCCGAGACTAAGAAGCTTATAGAAGCTGGTTTTGTTCGTGAAGAGAAGTATCCCACTTGGCTTGCCAATGTCGTTCCAGTCCGGAAGAAGAATGGTCAGATCCGTGTCTGTATAGACTTCCGTGATTTGAATAAGGCATGTCCTAAGGATGATTTTCCTCTTCCTATTCCCGAACTTATGGTTGATATTGCTTCGTCCCATAGCATTTTCTCCTTCATGGATGGTTCATCTGGTTACAATCAGATTAAGATGGCCCCTGAAGATGAGAAATTTACTGCCTTTCGCACCCCTATAGGTGTGTTTTGTTACAAGGTGATGCCCTTTGGTCTCAAGAATGCCGGGGCCACCTATCAGCGTGCCATGACAGTCATTTTTGATGAGCTGATTCATGAGCAGGTTGAATGCTATGTGGATGACTTAGTGGTCAAAAGCAAGGTCCGTAGTGATCACCTTGGAGACCTACGAATCGTTTTTGAGCGCTTAAGAAAGCATGATTTGAAGATGAATCCCCTAAAGTGTGCATTTGGAGTTAGTGCGGGGAAGTTTCTTGGTTTTATTGTTCGCTATCGTGGCATTGAGATTGATCCCTCCATGATCAAGGCCATAGTGGACTTGAAACCCCCTAGGAGTCTTACCCAGTTGAGGTCCTTTCAAGGTAAACTTGCTTTCTTGCGGAGATTTATCTCCAATCTTGCCGGTAGATGTCATCCATTTGCTGCTTTAGTGAAGAAGGATGCCCGCTTCCATTGGGATAAGGGTTGTCAGGAGGCCTTTGAGAGTATAAAGCGCTACCTGATGAATCCCCCAGTGTTAGCCGCACCGATCCCTGGCAAACCGTTGATCCTTTACACTACTGCCTTGGATGAGTCGCTTGGTGCACTTTTAGTTCAAGAGAATGAGGAAGGCAAAGAGAACGCCTTGTACTACCTTAGCAGATGATTAATTCCTGCAGAGCTAAAATACCCGGCAATGGAAAAGCAGTGTTTGGCTCTGATCTTTGCTGTGCAGAAGCTTAGACACTACATGCTCTCACACAAGATCAGTTTGATTTCTCGAGTTAACCCCTTGCAGTATCTGATGACCCGTCCGACTTTGTCAGATCGTTTAGCACGTTGGTCCATAATTTTACTGCAGTTCGATATTACTTTTGTCCCTCAGCGGGCCGTCAAAGGACAGGCTCTAGCTGATTTTCTTGCTTCTCACCCGATCCCTGCGGATTCCCCACTTAATGACGATTTGCCCGATGAATTAGTCATGAGTGTGGAGGAGCAGGAGTCCCCTACTTGGGAGTTTTACTTTGATGGAGCCTCTTCCATCAAATCTCTACGTCCTTACGAAACTCCTGTAGTTAGGGTAGGTTTGGGGCTTATCTTTGTGTCTCCTGAAGGCCACACCCTTCGCTACTCCTACAGTCTTTCTGAGCCTCGTACTAATAATGAAGCTGAGTACGAAGCCCTAATTGTAGGACTTGAGTTGGCCATTCAGATGAGTATTGTGCGGGTGAAGATCTTTGGAGATTCGCAATTAATTATTAATCAAGTGGCGGGAATTTTCAAAGTTCTCAAACCTGAGCTCTCTTCCCTTACCACGATAGGGCAATGGAGCTCCTGTGTTTGATCCCTGAAGTGACTTTAGTTAGAGTCCCTCGATCTGAGAATGGTAGAGCGGATGCATTAGCTAAACTTGCTAAGGAGTTGGCCGACCCGAATGGAAATCCGGTGTCAGTTGTTGTTCAGTATCGCCAAGCCTTGTGTCCCGCGGACTTGTCTTCTCCCGATCAGACCCTCACAGTGTGCGCTGTCGAGGAAGAGTCAGATTGGAGAGTCCCTTTTGTGGAATACTTGAAGCGTGGTAAGCTTCCGGATGACCGCTCTCTTGCTGCTCAGATTAGAAAGAGAGCTCTGTCATTTTCATATGTGAACGAAATCCTGTACCGACGCTCTTTTGATCAGATGTGATTGCGTTGCCTCAACAACGAAGAGGCTCATAAGGTCATGGGCGAGGTGCATGAGGGGCTTTGTGGTGCTCATCAGTCCGGACCTAAGATGAAGGTCAGAATTAAACGCCTTGGTTATTATTGGCCGACGATGATCCGTGATTGCATGGAGCACGCTAGGAAGTGCCACCAATGCCAGATTCATAATACTGTTATTCACCAACCTCCTAATCCGTTGCATCCCACTGTGTCTTCTTGGCCTTTTGAGAGTTGGGGCACGGATGTAGTGGGTCCTATTGACCCTCCTTCTTCTAAGGGTCATAGGTTTATTCTGGCTGCTACTGATTACTTCTCTAAGTGGGCAGAAGCTATCCCGCTTAAGGAAGTCAAATCAGAAGATGTGATACGCTTCTTCCGCGATCATGTTGTCTACCGTTTTGGTGTTCCGCGCCGTATAATTTCGGATAACGGCCCGTCTTTTAGGAGCACCAAAATTGCTAGATTCGCCCGCCGCCATAACATAAATTGGCGATATTCCTCGATTTACTATCCTAGGGCTAATGGTTTGGCTGAAGCATTCAATAAGACCTTAGTCCAATTGATAAGAAAGATACTTGTGGCAAATAAAAGAGAATGGCACGACAAATTACCTGAAGCATTATGGGCTTATAGGACTACATACCGTACTCCTACTCAGTGTACACCATACGCTTTAGCTTTTGGGGTTGAAGCTGTCCTCCCACTAGAGGTTGAGCTCCCTTCGTTGCGTGTAACAGTTAGCCATAATTTGTCTCGTGAGGATAATGCCCGACTACGGTTGGAAGAACTTGATGGTTTAGAAGAGCTCCGTTTGCAAGCTCATCAGAACCTTAAGTTGTACCAGGCCCGGATGGCCCAGGCTCATGATCGCCTCGTCCGGCCCCGTGCTTTTCAGGTCGGTGAGTTAGTCCTTGTCTTGCGTAGGCCTATCATCTCGCGTCGTCGTCGAGGTGGTAAGTTCGAGCCCATTTGGGAAGGCTCATTTGTTGTAGAGCAAGTATACGAAGGTGTGTCTTATTTGCTAGTTGATGCGAATGGTGTTCATCCCATGCCCGTTATTAATGGGCAGTACTTGAGAAAGTACTATGCTTGAGTTTGCACATCGCAAGGGGCATCTCCCGTCACTTGTAAATATTCCTCTGTATAGATACAACTTTAAAGGATTTCTTGTACTTTTCGGCAGTCCGTGGCCACGACGATTTGTCCTCTACCACGTGATGTTCGTCATGCAAAGTATGAGATCATCCTTAGGGGTTGTATGTAAATACGCCATAGGGATATTTGTGCTCACATTTACATTCATTAATCACTCTAGTATTGTTGCACAAAACTTCTTGTAGTCCCCTGCGAGGGTTGACTCTTTCCCCAGTTTCACTTGTTGACTTGCAAGTGTGGTCTGGAATATCAAAACTACTAACTCAAATCTCTATGGGATGTGATACTGGGTCCATCCTTGATCTATATTTATTAAATATAGTGGTGTCGATTCATTGTCACTTGGTGAATTTTTCTACAAATCGTTATAATTTTTCTCTCTCCAGTTTTACTCATGTGGCGAGTATGGCCTGGGATATCAAAGCCAGCAATTTTTCCCTCTTCATGTTCCGGTGTTCTTGATCTATATCTGTAAAAAAAAAAAATAAAAAAAAAATAAGGGGAAGCTCTTAGTTGAGTAGAATCGGTTGCCCTTGTCACAGGTGGAACCCGGTTCTACGCTCAAAGAGCCCAAAGTCCCTCCAAATTCTCTTCTTTTTTTCTCTTCTTAAAGCATTTCGATGATTGCTTAGGAGATGATTGTGTCCATGTCCTCTATTACGGTCACTTATGATGAGATGTCGTTCTCCCTTACTTATGATGTGATACATCTTAGCTCAAATTTTAACATCATCTTTCTTAGTGGATTTTTTTGATCTTCTAGTAAAAAGTCAATCCGCTACTCTTTTTAGTGACATATTTCTCATAGAGATCTTGTTTTCAGCCATAAAAAGATAATAGTCTCTTTGAATGTATGAATGTCGCTTGTACTTCTCACAGGGTCCCATCAGTTAGTATGGGAGTTACCACTGTGATTTCCTTAATAATTATTAATATTTGATATGATGATTGTTGTTCTTAGTGGCAAGTGTGTCCCCTTGCCATTTCTATGCATTTGTTATGAGATTATTCTTTCTACACGGTCGTATATATGTTCCTCTTTTTAGAGAGATATAGATCGATCGATTGCTTCATGTTATCTGATTTCAATTTTACCTAAGAAAATTCTACTTGTATTTAAATTACTCATGGCCACGACGATTTGTCCTCTACCATGTGGTAATTAAAATATAAGTTTAGAATTTCTTGGATGACCGACTACTTTTCTTTCCCTTACAGCACCACGCACTTGTGCGTTGGTTGGTTGTAGAGGTGCCTTTTACTCTTTGTTTCGCTGTTTCGAATATGGTCAGGCAGACATTGAGTCATCCTCATTCACTGTTGCGATTTGGTCAGGTGAATGTTGGATTTTGTCTTTTGTTCCACTGTTACGATTTTGGTCAGGTGGACATTAGACCTTTTGGGAAGCTCTTTATTCGTTGTTGCGAATATGGTCAAATGAATATTGAGCTGTTCTCATTCGCCGTTGCGAATATGGTCAGGCGAATGCTGAACTCCCTTTCTCTTTTCCCCTTTGTTTCGCCGTTTCGAATATGGTCAGGTGAATGTTGGGCTTACTTCTTTTGTCCCACCGTTGCGATTTTGATCAGGTGGAGACTAGACTTTTGGGAGGGCTCATTATTCGCTGTTGCGAATATGGTCAGGTGGATTTTGAGCCATTTCATTCGATGTTGCGATCTGGTCAGGCGAATGTTGACTCCCCTTTCTGGTTGGGTGCCCGACAGAGTCCCTGGGAGGCATACTTCACCACCTCTTCATTCCCCCTGTTTTATTTCCTGTTTGGGGGTTGTTGAGTTTTCTTCTGATTCTTTGTTTCACCGTTTCGAATAAGGTCAGGCAGACATTGAGTCACCCTCATTCACTGTTGCGATCTGGTCAGGTGAATGTTGGATTTTGTCTTTTGTTCCACTGTTGCGATTTTGGTCAGGTGGACATTAGACCCTTTGGGAAGCTCTTTATTCGTTGTTGCAAATATGGTCAGATGAATATTGAGCTGTTCTCATTCGCTGTTGCGATCTGGTCAGGCGAATGTTGAACCCCCTTTTCTTTCACCCTTTGTCTCGCTGTTGCGATCTGGTCAGGCAGACATCGGGTCGTCCTCATTCACTGTTGCGATCTGGTCAGGTGAATGTTGGACTTCTTTCTTTTGTTCCACTGTTGCGATTTTGGTCAGGTGGGCATTAGACCTTTTGGGAAGCTCTTTATTCGCTGTTGCGAATATGGTCAGGTGGATATAGAGCTGTTCTCATTCGCTGTTGCGATCTGGTCAGACGAATGTAGAACTCCCTCACTTTCTTTACTCCTTGTTTTGCTGTCAAGCGAACCTGGAGTTGTCCCCATTCGCTGTTGCGAATATGGTCAGGTGAATGTGGGACCCCCCCTTCTTTTTCTCTATTCTGCTGTTGCGACGTGGTCAGGCAGATAGATGATTCCATTACTTTTGATTAATACTATTTTCCTATGATTGTTACTCTGATTATTGCTGTCCTTTGGTTATTTCTCTTTGATATTTCCTTTGATCTTCAAGTTGTTGTTATTTCCCTTCTTTCCGTATCATCTTAGATGTTTGTCGTAGGTGATCGTTGAATTCTATTTGGTTCTTTGAGATTTTCCTTCTCTTATCCTCTCACTTTGGTTGGACGGATGATTGACTGGTTGATTCTGTTTTCATTAGTTGACTGCATTTTCTTAAGGACTCTCTTTAGTCGACCTTAAGGTTGTATCTTCCTAAAATTAGGAAGGTCAACGCCAACATATACGGTTCACCCTTTGTTCTCCGCATATGTTGGGGGTCCGTTTGTTGACCTCGATTTTGGCTCGATTGTGCTCGAGCCTTCCGATTGATTTAATAGAACTCCGTCGAGCCTGATTCGAACTCAAAATCGACCCGACTCGAGCCGGATCGGACTCGCATGCGTTCAATTAGACTCGATTGGTTTATTTTCGGCGCGTCGTACTTGATTTAATTTAAATTGGTATTTATTATGAACTCGATTTCATTCGATTAATTTAAGCCGGCTCGAGCTCGAATTGGTTCGAATCAAACCAAATTCAGACTTGAGCCTAACCCGATCTTAACCAAAATTAATCCGATTCAGCCATATTTAATCCTATTAAATGCCATTTGACTTTCTAAATTATTTGAATTAATCCCCTAAATCTAGTAATAACATCGACGGCCACGATCGAGCGAAATCTTCCTTTCGGCTGAAATCCCGTTGTTCAGAAGATTTTCTGAGGCTGGAGGCAGACATCGAGCAGCGAACAGGTCTTCTTCGGGCATAATTTCGGAAGCCAAACCCAGGGGAGACGAAGCGCGGGCTTCCTTTTTCGGCAACAGACGCGATTTACTCAAGACGAAGACACTCTCTCTCGGCATTTTCTCCCTCTCCCGCTCTCTGTCTAAATCCCGATCTCCCTCTCAGTCTCCCCCTCTCGATTCGCAAGGCTCTCGATCCCCTTCCTCTTCTCTCGGTTTTCACGGACACCAGAACCCCCCGTCGCCCTCCCCTCCCCTCCGTCTCTTCTTTGTTCGGACAGACCGAGCCCGTGGAGAACCTCCTGCTCCGGTTTACCCTTGTACGATCCCCGACGCCCGCCTCACGGTCTCCCTCTTCGTGAAATCCAAGCCCGACGTAGCTTGGATCGGCCCTAATCGCCTCTAACTGCCGGTCTCTCATTCCTTTGCAAGGTGAATGTTCTCCTTTCCTTCTTCTTCCTCCCATTTTCCTTCTTCTTTGTTTCCCTTCCTCCCCTTGGCTCTCATCTCCCTCTTCTTCTTTCCCTTTCATCTTCTTTCCTTTTTTTTTTCTGTTCTTTTTTTTTTATTATTGCATCTGCTTAATGCCATTTCCTTCACGTTGGTGGATGAAAGAACAAAAAAATCTGAGAATTAGTTATTCTCTACTTTTTTTCTATGATCTTGCTTCCATGCCTTCTTGTTGGAGAAATTTGTCATGAGAATCATGAAGTTTTGTGTAGTTTTTTTTTTAAGAGCATGTCAATCCATTAGGTGTACAAATTGAATCTCCATGCTAGTTTCTTTTATGTGATTTCATGAACATTGCATATCAAGTGTTTGATGAATTACCCCCAAGGAAAGGCCATGAGTATTTGCTTACATGAAGGATTTTGAGGTCCATTGATTATCTTCAAAATTTGGTTTCTTTTCCTTGCTCTAAATGGCTACTTTTTTCTCTGTTTTGCTTCTTTTTAGAATCCTGTTAATGAGTGAGGTATTGGGTTGTTGTTATTCAAAGAGGGAACCTCTTTAATTAAATCAAATGAATTTCATTTGATTAAGCTTAAGTGGACGGATAGTGTTGAGATCATTTAAGCAAAGTTTTTTTTTTCAGCCAAGTAGAAATGGCCCAAGAGAAATATTTTATTTATATGATTCATAAAAGGAGAAAGTGGATTGCTAAGTCCAGGTCATGTTCACGCCTCATGTTCTCCATTGACTTGAATTATTTCATATTTATTATGATATTCTAGTACTTGTATGAAAAATTATGATATATTCTACATATCCGATGACTAGGATATATGGTTATATTTTCTGCATGATTTGCTTCTAAATTTTTGTTGTTTTTTTTTTTTTTTTTTGTAAATCAATGGATAGAACTAAGCTTATACCTATATTTGAATACTTAAACTTTCAATATTGCATTAACGGCATGTTTCAGGTATTTCGAGAATCCCATTTATGAGTATATACATGTTTCCTTCAAATATTGAGATGTGTTGCTTCATGGCTTTAGGAACTCGTAAATAGTTTATATGCGAAGCTTATCTTTGACTAAATAAAAAAGTGTGGATAGAATTCCATGATTTGTAGTAGGAACTTTTATTCTCAATATTGAGCTTTATGAAACTTTGCATAGATGACCTTGCCATCATGTGTTGGTTTACGTCGTTCAAGAACGAATAATGGGTTTATAAAAAAAAAATCATGCTTGAAACATATTTGACAAAGCATGAAGAGCCATATTGTTTCCTTTCTAAAAAATGCGCATGCCACGTGTTTGAAGAAATGTCTTTGAGAAGAAATCATAGTGTTCTGAGAGATGTAAGTTTACACTTGAAATCTTCTAATCAAGTGTTTTGGCTAGCATGTGTAGATTTGAAACTTGGCCTTATCTTTTCGTCATTATTGTGAGGTGCGACATAATTATATTTGCTAGTTTTCTTACAAAGATTTCTAATGAAATGTTTTAGACCTCTCTTTCCATTGATATTTTCATGGCAAGTTTCAGTTCTTAAAATAAAAAAAATGATATCATTTTTTTTTTTGCTAGCTATGAGTCGTTTTATATGGTGCAAACAAGCCTATATTGTTTAAAAAAAATGAGTAAGGAAGAACTTGTTTGATGTTGTGAGGCATGAATATTTTGTCATGCTTACTTTGTCCCTTAATTGTGAGCATGTATGACCCAGAAGCATGAAAGTTTATGCCATTTTCTTTGGAAGCCCTTGGTCGGAAATCTTGTACTTTGCCATCTAATATTTGAGATTTTTTTTTAAGTAACGATGTGTAGAAAATCACATGCTTTGAAGCCTTGGATATGACTGCCGTTGCCAAATAATCTTGTAGCATTCTTGTGTTTGGAAGTTCCATATGGGTATTTAACTCACTTTTAAGCTTGTTTAGAAAGATACGGTGGTTGCATCGAAACCTTATATTTAATGAAATTCATGAACTTGTGATTGAAGATCTTGCTCATATGTGTTGTGGCACATGAGGTAAAGTTTCCAGGTTGATTTGAGAATAATTAGTGTGCAGTTTTTTTTTTTTTTAATGTTCTGAGCTATTTTGAGAAGAGCAAAGTGCAGATTTTCACTGTTATTAATGTCCGAACTGTTTTGGGAGCAAAATACATACTGATTTTTAATATTTTCGGCTTCCGAATTGCTGTAGAAATGTTACAAGTGCAGATTTTGAGAGTTCTTTCACTGTTTTCATACAATAATACCTCTAGCATTTGGGTGAATCTTTTATGGCTATTCTATGGAAATTCCTGCAGCTTTCGTGGAATTTTTTTTCACTGTTTTTGGTAAGAAAAAAAGTGCAGGTTTTGGGCATATTATGGCTGTTTTTCGCATGAGAATCACTATGGAGTTTGGGTAGATTTGTAGTTACTTTGTTGCAAAATTCCTACAGTTTTTTTGTGAGCTTTTCCTACTATTTTTGGCAAGAAGAAAGTGCTGATTTTAGGAGTTCTATCACTGTTTTATATAAGAATCCTCATTGCATTCAAATAGATTGTTTATTGCATTGCTCCTTGGAGCTTCATGACATTTTGGATTATGGGAGTCTTCTACTACATGTTTAGTAAGGCCATAGATAGGTTCCAAACACCTTTTCTTTTTCTGTATCTTTGATAATAGTGAGTTGGCAAGGAAGAGGTTTGAGAGCTCTTATAAAATTCATTATAGGCATTTGTGGTCTCTCTGGGTGAAAGTTTATAGAATTGATTTGTGACACTTTGTTTGATTGTTTGGAAGGTAAACAGCATTGCCTCCTTTACACAAAATATTTCCTGTAAGACCTTTTTTTTTTTGAAGAAGTGACATGTTGGAATATCACATTAGTTGGGTTATTGTTGATGAATAAATTTTGGGAAGTATTTATTTGGCTCGGGTGTTGAAAGAAATAAGGCTTTATGAGTTGTTTTGCATCGGGAAGTTTTGTTTTATGAGTTTTGCGAATCGGCTTGTGTTGAAATTTTATGTGTTTTTCGTTTTGTGAATATTTTATGATGAAGGCTCTACAATGAGGGGTTTCAATAAAATCTTTTTGTTGAAGGGCTTTGGGTTTTTCTACCCCACTCCAAATGAGGGAAGAGGCACTTGATTCGTAGTTATTTGGGTAGAATTTTTGTGTCAAAAAGAGGGGATTTTGGTAGAGCTTTTTGGGTCAAAAACAAAATGAAAGAAAAAGATTTTTGGTAGATGAGTTTTATAGGTTTGTTGTGTGGCATTTAAGTTGGAAATTCTTACAAATTGCGGTAGGGTTAATTAGACTTGTGTAGTGAGTCTCCCTTAGTTTCTTTTAGAAGCAATTAGTGCTTTCTTATTCAAATTAAATTTTCTAAGTGTTTACTTCTAAGGAAGAATTTTGGGATTTAAACTTTAGGTGGCTTTGTGCTAGAGGTCCTTTAGTATCTTTTTGTTTTTTTTTTTAGTTTTGGTTTATAAGTTAAATATGGAATTTTCAAATAGGTATAAGATAAAGAGAGTCTTATTCTAATTCAGTTTTAGAAGTCTATTTCCCTTAGTTGTCATAGGCTTTGCTTGGAGGGTCTTGTGGGTAGAGGTCTTAAACATATCAAGTGCCTCATTTGGAGTGGGAACAGTAAAGGGCATTGTTGGTATAATATGATGCACTTGACTTCTACGAAGTGTGTCCAATAACGACAATGCCTACACCCCTTTTTGTATTTGATTTTTCGTTAGTTTTCTCCGCCGTTTTCTTTTATGTTTTCGGGGCTGTACGCTTGCAAAATGAGGACCCAAAACACAAACGACTCAACCAAATAATAAAGGTATGTTCTCATCTTTTTCTTACTGCACTTTCATTTCCTTACATAATCATTCGCTTATAGAACTGCTCTAATACACCCTTCTTTTGTGTTGCGAGGTACCCTTTGGAAAGCAATGGACAAGGAGCACTTAGAGCTGGAGCTAGGACAACCGGACCCAAGCATCAATCGTCCCCGCCCATCTGGTAGGGGCGCTACGGGCGGAACCACCGGGTCGTAGCCCCCGGTGCTGTAAGTTTACTAAAACTTAGGAAACCTTTAGGGGCCTAGATAATTGTGCGCTTCCCACCCTTAGGGTCTTAGAAACTTCAATTATATATTTAGGATTGCTTTTATTTCCTTTTAGATCCCTAAAATCCTATGACATCCGTATAGAAGTCTTAGGAATTAGAAAACACTGTTTTTTTTTTAGTCCTACAACATTAGCGACACTTAAGGACAAAAATTAAGGACCGAGTCTTAGAAAATATAGACTTAGGATGCATGCTCCCTATAGGGTAGAGACATTAAAACTTAAACTTAGTGACACGTTTTCCTAGGTTTGGCTTTCTTTTAATTCACTAATAATCAACCAACTAACTTTAATCTAATTCTTAAAAATCTATTAAAACACTTAATTCTTAATTAAGTTTTAATTAACATTCATAATCATTAAATCATAATTCTAAATCATGAACCTAAATCAAGTCTAATTAAATTAATGATTAACCCTTCACCAACCTAAGATTTAAAAGAGGTAGATTTAATTAGGAGATCAAATACTAAATTAAAATTAATTAGGATAAGATACTTTTAAATATTAAGCCTTAGTATAATTTCTAAAATCAATCAACAAACATGATTAATAAAATATTTAATCTACCTTTTTCTTCTCTTTTAATAACAAACTAAAGTAAATCAACAAAGTTAATTATCACTGGGTAACCCAGGCCTACGAGGCTATTAAGTTAGCCCCAAGGAGGGTGAAATAAACCTCACGGCCTCGGTGTGAAACAAAGGTGGTAATTAATTAAACATTAAAAATAAAAGATACCTAAAATCAACCTTAAAATACTAAGATTTGAATTTTAATTAAAATCTCTTCTTTGTCCCTTTCAACAAACAAATAAAATACAAACAACTCTAACTAAATTATCCTATATAGGACCTACCAAAACCACACAACCTACACACACTTAGACTGGTTTGCTAGGACACGACTATTAGTTTTAGGTTAGGTTTTTGTTCTGCTGTTCTTTTCTTTTCTGTACTTTGTTGTGACGCTCTGCATGTGACCCGTGTGCTGGTTGTTTTCGCTACTTGTTGTAGCTTTTCTGTGATGCTTTTCTGTGATGTTCTTCTAGTTTTCTTTCTGTACTGTTGCTGTGAACGTTAGAATACCCATAGGTTAGGCACGCTCTTTTATACTAATGCTGTCTCCCTGCAGGTGG